>SRQG01000211.1:0-49673 GCA_018360325.1 Claviceps aff. humidiphila group G2b
ACAAAACGGTCATGTGATCCCCACACGTGACTACTCACGTCTACGAACACTCGGTCTAACGAAGAATTCTAAGCCATTTGAGTGAGTTCGTTAAAACGGGGTTCGACTGTAGTTTAATCGGTGACTTGTGTGAAAGGCTGTCGTTGTTGGAGCAAGCCGATAAGGAAAGCAGGGCGTTGCAGGGGGCGGGTCAGTCGATCCCGCGTCACACCGGGTTTCCCTCGACAGTGGTCATGCCACACTTGCCTCACCGGCATGCCACACCAACCCGTTTCACCACCATCGAGCCCCTTCTTTGCCCTGCCAGGCTTTCGCTCGACGATGCAGCAAGGCAGCATATGGATGCGACAGCTTCTTGATGTGTTATCAATGATCATTGCCGCAAAGGTAAGCAGCAGCTACAGGTGAGGGGCCAACAGCGCCAACGAACGTGGGTCAGGACTCGACGGCAGACAGGCTTCCCCGGATTTTACCCCAGAAGATCGCGTTTATTAGCGGATGCAGCTGCGGCGCTAAGCTACAACGGGAATCCTGCCCACAGTGTCTATGTATCTAGGTATCTATCGACTGATGCTATTGCAATTTCCTGGCACGAAGACTCTGGCATTGAATAGTTTGGTAGGACACATGGGACACAGACGCAAAGAGCACATAAAACACGTCTGGACACAGGCCGTATTGGCACCAGCGAATTGCTCTGAGCGGCACGGGAAACGGTGCATTCATGCCTGGCCGGCTCACGAGGAATGTTGATGGCCACGATCCAAGCCACAGTACAACGATGGCTCCGTGTCCACACTGTATGCGAGCTCGTCCTGGGTGATATGTGGGAATCCCGAGATCCCGTGCCAACCACAATCACTGCCTCTCGTCACGCGACCGGCCGAGGCAATGTTCCGTGCAATGTCCCAATACCTCTTCTTGGCTCGTGTACTCAACGACACGCATAGTACCGAGAACATTACCCCGCCCGGTTCGACAAAGGCAAAGCAACATGAGAGGGGCTTGATGGAACAGCTGGTTCGTCTTGAGCACACGGTCGCCGAGAACAAATAGCTATCCCCTCCCGTTCCCCCTTCCCCTCTCTCCCCCGTCTCTCCCTCTTCTGCTCTTTCTTCCTACACGCTTGATTCTCTGTAGACCGCCTTGAACCACGTTTGAATCTACCAATACACTGCACATACAAGCAAAGGTTCGTGAAGTTAAACAACCCGCTCGCTCTTGGAGTCTGGACAGCTATGTGTGTCCCGCCACGTCCCGTTGTACTCGGACTAACCGGACTTGTCAGTCCTCGATTGCCCATCTAGACAATCTAGTGACTGCATTTGAACACAACTATCAACAAGCCCTGATCACGATTCACCCGCAACTCAACACAAGACATCATGTCAGAACCGCTCACCAAGGTCGACTCCGCCGTCCAAGGCTTGTCATCGTCTCCGCCCAAGGAAAAGGGCCATCGGAGACAAAGCTCCAGTGCTCCTGGAGTTATGAACGTCACTGACCTCGGTAACTTCTTTTACACAGTTTGCCATCTCTTTCTTGCTTCTACACCTGATGGCTTCTCAGCAATATAGCAGGGACAATTGCTAACGGCACCCCGCCCCACAGAGAAGGAAGGAATCGAGCTGCAGATCGCTATTGAGACTCAAAAAACGGGCTGGTAAGAAATCCCGAGGCAATACGTGCGCCAATGTCGTCCAGTCTTGTAGACGTTTACTGACGCAAATACAGGAAAATCAACAAAAGCTCAGCAACAGTAGAAGACCCTGCTATTCTGAAGCTGCCATTGACAAGTCCTCCCGTTAAAAAGATTGACCTGCATTTCCCATTGGGTAAAGAAGTCACGGCCCGTAACCTAAAGGGCGTCACGATCAAGGACGCCCTGGATGCCATCCACAAGGCATATAAGAAGCGAGTACGTAAAGAATTCCACGTGTTCTTCTATGAGTTCTCTTGTCAAGCCTCTCTGGAACTTTTTAGTTGAATGAGTATGCTGACGCCTGATAGGCCGATGACGAACTCGACAAGCCTTACTTGGCTGGCTTTGAATGGGACAAGGACGAGTCATGGACACGGTTGGTCGTCCACCTGCAATCAACACCCAGCGCGACCGGTTTCGGTGGCGGCAAGAAGAAGAAGAGCAAGAAGGAAGACGACTAAACCATTGGTCGAGTTGAGCGAAGCGATTGCGGAATGCATTCCTTTGCTCTCGTGTCTCACGTCGCCGATTACGGGGCATGGCACGGAAGGAAGT
Source organism: Claviceps aff. humidiphila group G2b (assembly GCA_018360325.1). Classification (NCBI taxonomy): domain Eukaryota; kingdom Fungi; phylum Ascomycota; class Sordariomycetes; order Hypocreales; family Clavicipitaceae; genus Claviceps; species Claviceps aff. humidiphila group G2b. Next base: position 2,258 of record SRQG01000211.1, read on the forward strand.
CGGAGGGTGGGCGTTTGCGCCCACCACGTTGCGTTATCTATGTAATCTAGTCTTGAGTTATCGAGGGTACATACCTACATGACGAACTATTTATCTGCTACAATGTACATAGGTACATGCATATCAAGATGCATATGCTCGTTTCCCACGCGATAGCCTTGCAAGCGTCTCCTCACTGCCCAGACCCCACAGATGGCGCAGTGCCACCAGGAAGTAGTGGAGCGATTCACGGATCATTGCTCCATGAGACACCACAAATCCCTCCGCAATTCTCGCCTCGTACGGAGTAAATACACCTTCTCCCGTAAGATGTGTTCAATTTCACATCTTGAGCAAGATATATGAGTGAAGTTCTGGCGTGTGGTCGTCCAACATGAGCCCAATCTGGCGATTCGCGGTATTTTTGCGAAGGGTTGGTTGTTATAATTGCACTCTTCCATGCGCTCTACTGGAGCGAGCGCAACCGTAATTTTTATTGTTCTGCCTCTTCCAGCGCCGCTTGTGATATACATTCAATTTTCAGTCTTTAGTGCCTGGATCCAGATTGTGAAGGGGAGCTTGGTCGTACGAGGTGACGATGCTCAACGTCGCGGGGGTTGCTACGGAGTCAGTGCGGACAGCATGGTTCAGTGATATGTAAGAAGAACCGAACATGGTTTGTTTCTCAACACAATTCGCAAAGCTACTACATACCTTCGAATTATGTACTCTGATTACAAGTGTTCGATTGCTCTGACCAATTTCATCCGAATCGCATTGTACACACAACACAATGCGTCTCATACCTACCTCCCTAGCTCTCATCGTCAACGGCAACAACGGGTCGGCTACTCTCGGCCACCGGGCCGACGCCACGCGCCTCGTTCCCCACCGCGGAACTGATGCGAAGGGCCGCCCAGAAACACATTCCGACATTTGTAATACCTACTGCACGACAGCAAATGAACCGAGCACGTCGACTATTATTAAAGATGCGTTCGTCCGGACATCGTTCGCCCGAGGGGGTGCGTAGCTCTCGAGACTCAAACTCTAGGAAGGAAGTCCAGCATCGCAACTGCCAACGCTGACGGACTTGAACTTCACGTTCTTCTGTCTAATCAGTCTACTCCCCCTGTCTCTGCCTGTGTGGCTTCTATCGACCAGGAGGTACAAATAATACCTACGTCATGCCTGTCACGGAGTTTAGCACCAAGGAGAAGTACCGCTACCAATGCGGCTTCAATAGCCACTTTGAGTGAGTTGCCTGCTCGAAAGTCCCCCTTCTGAGTGAAGGTGAAGGGACTTGAAGTGAAGTCATGTTGTTTCTCACAGAACTGACAATCAGCACAGATCAGAGGCCATCGAGGGCGCCCTCCCCATCGGACATAATTCTCCGCAACAGCCTCCCCTGGGACTCTACGCCGAGAAGCTCTCCGGGACGGCATTTACGGCGCCCAGGCATGAGAACAAGCAGACATGGCTGTACCGCGTGCTGCCATCATGTGCGCATGCCCCCTTCCGGCCTGCTTCCATTGAAGAAACCGCAGAGAAGGGAGCAGCTATGGAAAGCCTGCACTACATCCCCAATCAACTCCGCTGGGATCCCTTCAGCCACGACGAAGCCCGCGAAAACGACTTCGTAACAGGCCTCAAGCTCGTAGCCGCCAACGGGGACCCAGCCCAAAAACAAGGCCTCGGGATCTACATCTACGCCGCAGGACGGGACATGGACCCCCAAGCAGCATACTACTCCGCAGACGGGGACCTCCTCATCGTGCCCCAGGAAGGCGATCTAGATATCCGCACCGAACTAGGCTGTCTCCTCGTGCGGCAGATGGAAATAGCAGTTATCCCCCGCGGCATCAAATACAACGTGTGTCTTGTATCCGGACAACCTGCCCGCGGGTACGCCCTGGAGCTATACGAAGGCCATTTCCAGCTCCCAGAACTAGGACCCATTGGCTCGAATGGCCTAGCCAACGCGCGGGACTTTTTGGCTCCTGTGGCGTACTTTACCGACGATCACGACACCCAGGAACCAGGACCGAGACAGACACAACAAGAACGACGAGAATACCGCATCACTGCTAAATTCCGCCAGAACCTCTTCCAAACTACACAGCCACACACGCCCTTTGACGTAGTCGCCTGGCAAGGCACATACTACCCCTACAAATACGATCTCGGGCGCTTCAACACCCTCGGCAGCATATCCTTTGACCATCCCGACCCATCCATCTTCACAGTTCTATCTGGCCCACCCCTCGCAGGCACCCCCGGGACCTCCGTCGCCGACTTTGTCATCTTTCCCCCGCGATGGCTCGTGGCTGAGAAGACGTTCCGGCCGCCGTGGTATCACCGCAATACGATGAGTGAGTTTATGGGACTCTTGAGGGGGGGATATGATGCGAAGAGGGGAGGGGAGGGGGGTTTTGAGCCCGGAGGTGCGTCGTTGCATAATGTGATGAGTGGGCATGGGCCGGATGCGGAGACGTATGAGAGGGCGAGGGGGGGGGAATTGGCGCCTGTGAAGGTTGGGGAGGGGAGTTGTGCGTTTATGTTTGAGAGTGGGTTGATGATGGGGGTGACGGAGTGGGGGTTGAGGAGGTGTAGGAAGGTGCAGGAGGGATATTGTGAGGAGAGTTGGGGAGGTTTGGTGAGGCATTTTGGGAGGGGGGAGGCGGTTGTGAGGAGTCATCTTTTGGGGGGGTGACTGTGTGATTTGTTTGATTTGCTCCTTTCTGTTGTGTTTTCTATGTTTGTACGGAGTACATGCTGGCTTTGTTATCCTTGGGCTGCTTGCTATGTTTGTGCTGATTTGCTATGCCTATCCTGTCTTGCCATATCTTACTGTCTTAGCATGTTTATATTGTCTTAGCATGTTTATATTGTCTTTGCATGTATTTACTGTGACCTATCTTGCCATCTTTATATAGTCTTTTCTTTGCTTAGCCACCACCATCTATAACCCCTTCCTTGTCTCCTCTATGCTTCATTCTATCTGCTTATGGCATTTGCCATTAGGACCGTGATAGGTATCTAAGTACTGCTCAACGCAACATTACCCAAAACATTCGCGGCCGACATCCCCATCTCACGCTATTGTTCTTCAACACGTGGTTGAAATCATAATCATGAAAAAGTACTGTGAACCTTGCTAGTCCGCTGCTTCTATCCATCTGACCTACCACCAGAAAACCCCAGCCTGGAAAACGTTACTGACATCAAATCCCCCTTGGTGTCTTGAGACGTGACGCCTCGCGCGCTACTCCAACTTCTGAGCCTCCTCCACGCCCTCCTCATCCCCTGCCCAGTCCCTCCATCCCTCTCCCCTCAACCAACTGATCCCCTTCCTCCACTGCCTCTCCGGCACCGCCGCCCGCGCATCCCTCTCATACGCCACTCCCGTCAACGCCAGCGCCAACACAAACACGCCCACATCCCCCCCACGAACAGCCCTCCACCAGCGCCTCTTGATACCAACCCGCCACCACGAAAGAAGACCCAGCCGCGCGCTAGACAAGAAGATGGGCCGACCATGACGACTATCCATCACACACGCCCAAAGTCCAGCCGCAAACCCCCCAAGAAAGAAGCGCTGCGTGGGAAGCACACGACGCGGCAGGTAGTTCTGGAAGAAGCATATAGACGCCCAGGCCGTAGATATAGCCCCCGTAGCAAAGAGTGCCGACCGCAACGCCCGGGACAGCATCGCCGAGAGAACCGCAACAGGGCGGTGATATAGAGCAGCAAGCCGCGGCGGCACCACCAGCGTAAGCACCGCATACACGCCCAGGAAGAAACGCCCCAGCGACGGCAGAGCACGCAGCCAAAAGGTAAGCAGTGTACGCGCACAGGACGGATCCTCGGGGTGTAGCGTCGCGCACGCAAGCGACGTGATGAGCGGGTGCGCCTGTGCCGTCAGAGGCGCAACGGCCTGCAGCACCGCCGGCATACCTTCCTTGCGGTGCTGATGTTGCGGAAACATGGTCGGGGAGACATATGCCGGCCACTGGAGCCGCGCCATGTGTGCGAGGGCGTCGACTACTGCAGAGGGAGGGGGACTGCCCGCGCTGGTGGGTAGATAGCCGCCCGAGTGTGAGAAGATGAAGCGCCCGTATGCGTCTGGGAAGCAGTCCCGGTCGAATACTACGGCGTGGAGGAGCTGGCCTGTCGCGAGGGGCTGCAGGAGCCAGCTGCCGAACCACCAGGGGCGTCTCCCGCGGCGCCATATAAGGCCCTGGGCTTCGCATACGTTCCAGACAAACTCGAGGGCGCGTACCAGTGCGAATAACGCGATTGTGCCGCGCGGTAGGTGTGAGTGTCGCGTGGGACATGTCCCGAGAGCTAGGCCCGCCAGAGAAGCACCCACGGCTGGCGCATAGCGTGATGTCAGCGCTGTGCCTATGCGAGGGTTTCGCTTCCGGAAGGGCGCGGCTTGCGGATCTAGTAGCTGCGCGCGTAGCCGCCACAGGAAGCGGAATAGCAGCCGGTATAGCAGTACTATAGCCGACAGCGATGCTGAGAGCCGTACCGCGGGCCACGACGTGGTTCGTTTGCGGCTGGCATCACCAGCGGCTCTGTTGCCGGCTATTTTCCGTGCCACGACGTCCCAGGCCTTGCTGCCCGCTAGAGCTACCAGAAACACGCGCAGGGCGTGCCGTACCGCCCTCGCGTTGTAGTCGTCGCCATTGCTGGTGCTGGTGCTGGTGCTGTTGCTGTTGTCGTTGCCGGCGTCTCTCCGTGGCGGCTGCAGCGCCTTGTCGACCGCGGCGGGTGTCGGTGCTGCTTTGCGTAGAGCTCGGGATCGGGATAGGATGTATTTGTGCAGGGCGGCGTATTCGCGTGCTGAGATGGTGTAGCGGATTGTGTTGCGCAGTACGGGGTCCACGGGTGGCGAGGCCATGGCGGTAGCCGTGGACCGTATATATAATTGATAAGGGGATGTCTCTCGTGCGCGATCTCTTGTTGCTTGTGTTTTCCTGTGTCTGTTGGTGATGCTTGATGTCTGTTGTTGCTGCTTGGTGTCCCCTTGTGACCCTTGATATTGCTAGATTATTTATTCCTCGTGCTTATTGTCGCTCGTTGCTCGTTGCTGTAAACGCTCTTGGTTCCTTGCCGGTGATCTCTATTCTCCCTTGTCCCAATATCGCCCTGGTCTTCCTGATTCTTCCGGACGGTTGCTCGCGTTCTCGTTGCCCTTACTATTCCTTGTCATCCCTCGGTGCTTCCGCTCCTGCTGCCTAAGCCGTGACGCAGTGATGAAGTCGACACGGTGCACGAGGATGCGATGGTTCTGCTGTAGTATAATCGCGGTCGTGGTAAAATCTGGTATTGTTGCCAGCCTGATGATATTGTGGTCTGAGGTGTGTGGTTCAGGGTGCTATGTAGTAAGTAGTCCAGTTTCTAGGTACAAGTGAGATTGAGAACACGAGGGCATGACGCCATGGACCCATCGAGCGAGTTCTGCCGCCAAATGGCTGAACTTCACCTCGTTGGGCAACAAATACAGCCAAGGCAGCCTAGAATTAACAGGTAGCCGGGCATGTAGCATTTCGCTCTCATTTCCAAGTTTTGAACAACTTGTTGAGTTTGTTTCTAATCACTTAATTCGTGCGATACCGTACGCCGCGAAACCGCACCAAATTATATCTGCACATCGCAGCTTCACTAAACAAGAGAACGGCCTCGCTCTCCTTTTCCCTGAAACATGTTTGGGAAAGCAAAGACTTGTCCATGATGATGCAACTAATCATCAGAGCGGGCCAAGACCACGCGTAAATTCAGAAATACATTTACTCTACGGCTATGTAGGAGCTACATTGCACGTATTCAGAAGAAGTTGCTTGAAAGCTACGCCCGTTCTCTTGTACAACAGTACGACTTTCATTTACTCCGACACGAATGCTCTATCAGCAGAACTTCAGCCATGCTCTGCAACACCCGTACCATGTCAACGTCGGCAAACATGTATCAATTATTGACTACAGTCTCCTCATATGTTCCAATTTACCACCATGCCTCATCCGCTACTGTATTTCCCATCCCAGAGGCCCTTCCAGCCCTATCATCCGAGCTTCACTTGTTCACGTATAGTTCCCACCGACACACGCATCATCTACCCATCAGATACACCAAGTGCTTCTCCATACTTCTTGCCAGTGGTCATCCACTGCTTCTTACGCCAACGTCTTTCTCATCCTTCAATGCCTCCTCAAAACGTCCCGCATATGTCAACGGCTCCTCTTCGAAGGAACGAGTCCATGACATCGTCAGCTCCGTAGAGTGCCAAGTTCCAACAGCGCCCAGCACCCCAACACCACTAAAAGTCGCCCGAAACCGCTCAACACCGCAGAGTAGAATCAGATTTGTGCCTCTTGTATCATCCCCGAGACACACTACAAAAGTGAAGTGAAATCGACAAACTATCCCTAGCCACTCGGCAAGTGTCCCTCCGCAAGCAGAAAAAGCAGCACTGGCAACTAAACAAATGTGGCAAAATACGCAAACCATATTAACACCAATAACATCGTTTTTCGCAAAAGGCACCTGCAGCATCAAAAGCCACAGCCCTATTCTTCATCCCTACGCAACGCCCGTCCAGTAAACATCTCACGGCAAAGAAGAGTGCGCATTCTCGATATGCTTGATTGCACTCCGAATGCCCCACCAATGACTGCTAGCATGAAAATAACAGAAAATGACGCAAAAAGGGTCAAATAAAACAGCCAGAAGAAGAAGCCCGGAAAAATTTCGTCAGATCGTCAACATATAACGTGCACAAATCAGGGGTACGCCGCAGCAGTGTCCTTCACTCCCTGCAAAACCGGCACCCACTTCCGTCCCAGAGAAGGTCCATCCGCATTCCCATACGGAAGAACCTCTTCCTGCCATCCCAGCGCACTCCACGGTCCCATATCCTGCGGACTAGGATTCCCCAGAGCCATCCGGATACCTCCAGCCTCGGGAACGCGGTCCCCCATAACAGCATTGAGAGCGCGCAGACGACGTGCTTCGCGCTCCTCGACGGCACTTCGGATGATCCGGTAGCGTGAGTCCGCGTTGGCCCATCCATTCACGTTGCCTGAGCTGGCTGATTCAAGTATCATCTTGAGGTGAGAAAAGGGAAGATTGATCAGGGCCCGAGAGAGGACGGCGGATTCCATGGGCTGAGCCTGTGGAGCCGCTTTGGGCGTTTCGGCGTCGGACGGAATCACTTCTTCCCCCAAGGATAAGTCGCCAAATTGGATGCCCGTAATTTGTCGTGATCGGTGGCCCTTTCCGAATGGGATAGAAGTCCCTCGGATGGTGGCGGCTGATTTCTTTACAGACTTTGGGCGTGGCGGTGGTGCTGGGGGAGGTGAGGGTGGTGCTGGCGAGTGTGAGGGTGGTGGAGGCGAGTGTGAAGGTGGTGGTGCGTGTTCGGGCAGCCGGGCATATGACTTTGGATCTCTCGATGAAACATCAAGGGTGAAAGTAGGCGGAAGATTGTGGACAATGAACGTCACCAGGGCGTTGAGAAGGATTCTGGATCCGTCGCCGTACTTGAAACTGTCGCCGGAGCCGTTGTCGACATGCCCCTCCAGAGCAAACTCCATCAATTTTTCCATCGAGTGCCAACTCAGTAGCTGAGTCGCCACTTCGCACCCACGCCGAACAATCGGAGCCCATCCCAACAGATGGCCAGCAGCGGCATACGAGAGGGCAAAGTCTAGCTGATCGCTCGTGGTGCCCACATCTGCAAAGGTGTGTTGCGAACCAGGGCGTCCTCGAGCCGGCAGCGGCAGGAGTGGGAGGCCATATAGTCGCTGGACACTCATGTAGAACGAACCCGATCTCAGCCACTTATCTCCCGTCTCGAGCAAAAGCGTATGCGTATGCGAGTTTCGGTCCGACAACGTCAGCGGCAGTGTCTGGCTACCGAGAAGAGCACCGAGAACACGACTGCGTGCGAATACCAGGCGATGACCCGGAATTCGGACAGGAGCCGCCCGGTCGTCTACATATCTGAGCTCCAAGGTGCAATCTGCAAATTCAGAATCGCCAAAGTGTTGCTGCATGTAATCAACAAGACGGTCTCCATCGCTGTCGGGCAAAAAGGGTTGGTCCTGGGGCCCATGGCCGTTGTTGTGGCCATCACCATAGCCATTGCTGTGGCCATTAGTATAGCCGTTGCTGTGACTGTTGCTGTGGCCCTGGCCCTGGCCATGCATCATCCTAGGGTAGTCAAGAGGCATGAACAATCTCTCGTGCTGACCATGACCAGGCCCGTCCAGCTCTCCCGGTCCGGTACCTCCGCCGTTGTAATGTCCATTTGTCGGATACGCCTGGTAGATGGGCTTGTCTTCGAGCTGGCCGGACGAGTGAGATTCGTGAAAGCTGTGGGGCGTGGATGGCGCAAAATTCATATTGGTTCCATATCCAGGGAAGGCATCCATAGGACCAAAGCCCATGGCTGGACGCCCATAGTGCTCAAAGTCTGCTGGCTGCATCATATCCGCTCCGTAGGGCATCATGGGAGGATATCCGTTGCCCGGAGGTGGCATGTACGGTGTGCGGCTGTCCACCATGGGCGGCATGGCAGGGGGAGGCACGATACCACCGGAATGGAGCGGTACAGGGGAACTGTTTTGAGAACTCTGCAACGTGCCGAAATGGATGCTACCGTTGCTGGGATGAGAAAAACGCGCCTGATGAGCCGCACCATTGTGCATTGGAGGCCTTGGACCACGGACACCATCACCATTTGCCATGAAGCCGTACGGACGCGGGACTGGCTGGAACGGGGGTGGGATCGGGTAACGGGAGGGCGAAACTGCTGGCAGTGGACGGCCGTTGGCAGCTTTTGCGTGTTGATCAACTGCTAGTCATCCAGTCAGCCGCAAGACACTTTGGGTCAGACATCAAGATTGAGGTTATCGTAGCAAATAGGCGTGCTCTTGACTCACACTTCGATGCATGCGCACTTGTGTTGACCCGTGTCTCAGATTTCGGTTCAGGTCTGCTGCTATATCGTCCGTTCGGAGCATGGTGATCGGCAGCCGGGAGTCTTACGATGTGCGAGTCATGCGTACTTTGGTTTTCGGCTGGTATGGTCGGGCGAATTTCACTCGTCATCTCACTGGATGGATTGTGTGCACCGTGGCCCGTTTCTGGCAGGACAAAGACGTGTGAGATGTACTGAGGCAAAGACAATCTGTGGAAGATGGAGGCTCGATTTCAGCTTACCAATAGAAGCTCGTCCGTTTGTACTATCCAAGTCGTTGGTCGAGCGCTCGGATGTTGGCGGCAACTCACAAGTTTCGTCGTGCGAGGTGGCGGCGTTGGGAACACCTCGACTCACTTCGGTAGCCTGTCGCGTATCCGTCTTCACATCAGGCTGGGTCGAGGTAGCCTGCGAGCTTGGCGAGTGCAATTCAGTGGCAGATGAAGCCGTGGAAGATGCCACAGATGCGTCTCTGGCAGCAGCAGCAGCCTTCCGCTGGGCGTAGGTCAGAGGCAAAGCGGGTTTCGGCCGGTATGAACCAGTGCCTGCCTTGCGGCCCCTGACAGAGCCGTTCGGCGGCGCCATGATTGCGTTCAGCGTCGATCAACAGGGCGACAGATGGGGGCATGCGGCTCGTCGAACGTCGGATGTCGGTCGAGCAGTTCGTTGCGAAGGCGCCTGTCGGAGACCGAGGAGAAGGAAGAAGCTCGGATGCCGGACTGGAGAAGAAAGAGAGGGAGAGAGGGAGTTTTGAATCCTGCACACTGGCGAGTTCGAAAGAGAACAAGGAGGGAGAAAGAAATCAGCGGCTCGCCCACAACGCCGCAGAGATGATCACATGAGAGATGCACGGTCGGCTGCAACCTCTGTGCATAGATGTCGCCAGGGAACAAAGATGAAGGCGGAAGAGGGGAGATGAAGACTCGTTTGTGGTGCAACGCGAAGAATGGGGAAGGGCGGAGAAGTCTGTTTCTAAACAAATGTACATGTGCCAAGCTGCTGTGCCAAGTATCTTTCCAAGTACGGAGTACCGGCTAATAAGTTGTCCTTGCCCGCACTTCACTGTTTCGTGTTCCAGGCTTTGTGCATTTATTAGCGCCAGAACTTTCTTTCATGCATGATGCAGCAGCATGTTCCATACCCTTTGATATCGACTCATCGAGGAGGTATGTATCACTGATCAGATATCAGATCCATTCGAGGCATCCTGCACGTCGAGGTATTCCTTCGTCTTCCCCTCTCTTCTGCGTTCCAGCGACACGCCAGAAAAATATACGGTGGCACATTAAGTACGCTTTGCAGCTCTCACCGTTCAATCTGGAAGCAAAAAAAAGCAGGCGACGCGCTGGCGGCTGAACAACAATAAACACTGGGTCGCGCGCCTGTTCCGCCAATCAGTGCTAGGGCCATGTTACGAACGAGTGACAGTCTACAGAAGTTTGACCACCGTCAAGAGGAGAAGTTCCCAGATTTGTTCATCGCACTTGCATGCAACCATGAGGGCGTATGCATGCACATTTTGAAGCACCGATAAGGACAAGTAAACAATCATCTAACTAGGTGTAAGTCCCGATGCTTGACACTGAGACGATGCGACCAGATACCGCGCATCGCTCACCACGTTTTGCACTGTTTAGCCAGGTTCATCAGTGATTCAGGAATCAGTACATTCGCCCGGCCAGGGCTCACTTGTGCCTATCAGTATCTTCTCATTTGGCGCAGCCCCGGAGCCATGCGTTCTCGTATCTCCTTGCACTCATGCGCCCCATGAATGTCGTCCTACAGTCATGATGGTATGCCCGAAGCTCATCGAGTACAGGCACATGAGACCAGATACACTGAATGTCAATGTGTTCGGTCGGTCCGCCTGTCTGTCTCCCCTACCTTCTCGCCTCCGATACACCATGTTCTGAAAGTGAACAGACGGGTCACGACTTACAGCACAAAAATGAGGATAGGCCGCAAGTCTATCATTGACATCGTATGGACTAATGAGAAGATAAATAAGAAGGGAAACACAACTATGATATCACTAAAGGAGAACACGATAGGTCGTAATCGCATGATTCGATTTAGAAAAAGAAAAGGTTATACAAAGAAAAAACCACCGAGAGCAATGCAATCAACACACCTTCAGTATTGCGGCATTGCGGCAACACGTTCAGTAAAGACAAGTCTTCAAGATATTGCGAGGCTGGGTATGCGCAATGCAAACATTCGAAAAGTGGTGAATGAGTCCGATCAAGCTGCGATAAGCACAACAGAATTCGTCAGTTCATGTCTTGTCTGGCAGCAAATATTTCTACTCCCAAATGTACGCAAAGAAGGATACAGAGTTCTCTAGATCTTCTCAGTAAAGATCACGACGCGTCACTTCTTTTGCGCTTGTGTATTGGCCAAAATATCGTGAGATTGGTGGTTGTGAAGTTTGAACAGTGAGTGGCTCACGGTGGAGCACACCAAAGTCGTGCACGGTGCAATGTCGCGAAGTCTAATTACCTAATGGCTTCGCACGTCGACAACGCGCTTGACATCAGCCACCTACATATCTAATGAAGCTGTTTTCTTCGCGTAGGACGCGTTTCTCGTGATACTAGGTACATATCCTTCCCCCTTATAACTCCAGCAACAAGTACATACTACACAATGGACACCTCTTCTCCCGATTACGACTCGGAGAGCCCCTCTTACCAGACCGGCTTCTATGAAAACGACGATGCCGAAACCTTCACAGCCGAGGCTTTCAGCGAATATGCATTGGATGATATCAGATACCCGGATGAAGTCCTTGAGGAAGAACCATGCCGAGTTACTCGGGTCTACCCCCATTGTCATCCTGGGGGCGCGTCTGAAGGTGCACCTTCAGAGTCAGCTGCCACGGAATACGCCCAGTCGCTGCTGAACAGTCCAGATCACATCTTCAAGCAGGTCTTGCGGGTCACAAAGATTCAGTTCCACCGCCTGGTAAGGTGGCTACGCATCAATACAACCTTCGAGGACAATCAACACCGGACTTGTGAGCAGAGGGTGATGGTCTTCCTGTACATCATGGGCTTTGGCAAGAATCAACGCAGTACGGCACATCAATTTCGAATGAGCCCATCATCCGTGGGCCGTATATTCCATGACGTCCTCACCCACATGGAAACGTTGCATAATGCCTTCGTTCAATTACCGGGAGATGTGTACGTCTCTGACAAAATCAACACCGACGAGAAGTACTTTGTCTTCAATGGATGCATCGGCGCGATTGACAGCATGCATATCGCGGCACATGTGCCTCTGGACCAACAAAGCCGGTTCCGGTCGCGAAATGGAGGCATCTCCCAGAAAGTATTTGCGGCTGTTACTTTTGGTGGACGCTTCGTATACGTGTTAGCGGGCGCCGAGGGCTCTGTTGACAATGAAACACTTATGCGAATAGCCAGTACGAAGGACTTTGTGGTCCCCGAGGGCCGTTTTTTCGTCGCTGGTACTGACTTTGGGAATTCTCGTCGTGGTGTCCTGTGCCCGTACGCAAAGACCCGTTATCATATACAGGACTACGCCAAGTTGGGCCTGCTACCGGATACTCCTGAGGAGGTATATAATGTCACACATTCCTCCATTCAGTTCACAGTTGAAAAGGCTTTCAGCATGATGAAAAAGCGGTGGGAAATTCTCAGCTCCAGTGCTCCAGAGTACAGTATTTTGGACCAATCACGTATTGTTTTTGCGGCTACAGGACTTCACAACTTTATCCTCATGGACGGTCTTGAGCCGGACGATTACATTGAACGGGAAGAAGAGGCTTTGTCAGCGTATGAGAAGTTTATCCGCACCGATTCTTTGACGATGGCCGATGAGGTGGTCGGCGAAAGGACTGCTGAGGACCTTCGTGATGAGATTGCGCAGGAATTATGGAATAATTACGCTGATCATTGGGCGAACTTTGTAATCCGGACATCATTTTGATGGTTAGAAAATGGCGATTCAGGTGCATGATGGAATTTGATCAAGTGGCAGCTCAATACATGCTGAAAGCTATCGGCCAAATGCATAGGGAGTGCTTCAAACCCCAGGGCCCAGGCGTACGCGTCTTGTGTTACACAATACACATCTTACTTCTGACAAGCTTCATTCTCATGCTGATGGAAATATTTGTGTGAACGGGGAGTGAACACATTCAAAGCTTTCGGTTGGCTCGGTTAGCAGCAATGGCCAAGCTCTGAGCTCAAGACAGATGAGACGTCGCGCCGCCATCGTAGGCCGACGCAGGGGTTCCATCACGAAAGTCTTCTATCGCGAAGTGCTTTGTTTCTTGGAACGGGCGGTGAGAGCCTCTTCTTCGCACAGACACGCACGACTTCGCTCGTGTTAGGTGATGCTCTGAAGGATGGCAGTTGAAGCACAAGAAAGCGGAGAGTTGGCTGAGCCATCTCTTTTGTATAGTATTCTCCAATAGCCATGTGACGCGGATAGCAAAGAGCCGCAAGTGTGCCTATGCTACTACCAAATATTCGCAGCGAAGGATACAGAGCTCTCTAGTTATGTGCAGTAAAGATCACGATGCGATATTTCTTTCGTGCTTGTGTATTGGCCAAACCATCGTGAACTTCAGGTCATCGTGGAAAAGGTGTTCGACATGATGACGAGGCGCTGGGGAATCCTGAGAACATGCCCTCCAGAGCACAGTTTAACACCAAATCCGTTTTGTTTTTGTGGCTACATGGACTTCACAACGTCATGCTAATGGATGGGAGAGAGAAGAAGCTCTCTCACCTTTTGAGAAGTTGATGCGGAAGGATTCATTGGCGCAAGCTGATGAGAATGTACGCCCAGAACGCCGCCCCGCCATCACGTGAGAGGAGGTTACGCGTACCTGTTGTAACGCAGGCGGCAGCACTGAGTACCTAGTGGGTCCTTCCAGAAACGGCATTTGAACAATGAAGCCAACTCAGATCTCGCGCGCAACAATCATTTATCACCATCTCCTTCCACCCACCCACTCCACCGCGTCGCGTCGTGCTCAGCATCGCCAATAAGACCAACGCCTGCATTGCCTGTCTTGCTTGCGACAGCCGCGGGTCGAATCAGTCATGGCTCAACAGCCCTTGCCCACGTCGGCACAGCCCACCGACGTCTACGGCGGAGGTACGATTTCAAAAACGGATGAAGCTCCCTCGGGGGCCGCTGGCTCTCTGGAAGTTGCAAGAAGAAACTAAGAAGGAACTGACATTGATTGCATCGCGCAGATGAGGTTTCTGCCCTGGTGCTCGACCCTGGCTACTGCGAGACGCGCGCAGGCTTTGCAGGCGAAGATGTGCCCAAATCGATCCTATCCTCCTTCTACGGCCACATCACCAGCGAACCGCAACGCGACGTATTTGGCCAAGACTGCATCATTCCGCGCCCCGATTTCGAGGTCCGCAACTACATGAACCGAGATAGTGTTGTACAAGACTGGGATGCCGCGTCCAAGATGTGGGAGTACATGCTCGTCAACCGTCTGCAACCGGAACCGAAATCAACGCACCCTGCCCAGAATGGACTCAACGACGACGTCACGCAGCACGATGTCGATGGAGACGTTGCCATGGAAGATGTAGAAGCACAGGAGAAGTCTTTGCAGGAAAACCCGCTTCTGATGACGGAGGCGCCCTGGAACACTGTCAAATCCCGAGAAAAGGCCGTCGAGGTTGTCATGGAGAACTGGGGCTGCCCGGCCTTTTGGCTGAGTCGCACGCCCGTGCTGGCAGCGTTTGGTGCCGGCAAGGCCACCGCGTTGGTGGTTGATGTCGGCGGCGCGAATACGGCCGTGACGGCCATACACGACGGCTTGATCCTGAAGCGATCGATTCAGCGCTCACCCGCCGGCGGATTGTGGCTGTCATCGCAGATCCGCAGCATGTGGGAGACCTCAGATCCCAGAGTATCCCTGACACCTACGTTTATGGTCGAGAACAAGACGCCCGTAGACGCCCTGGCTCCCGCCCAAGCCCGCTTGCGAAAATTCCCCTTTCCAATTCACGAGTCGTACCGCGCATACGAGGACGAGCGAGTTCTCACAGAGTTCAAAGAGTCCGTCGTCGAGATCTGGCGAGGGCCCGGGAAGTACAGTCTCCCGGGAATCGAAGACTACATCAAGACGCAACCGGGCCGCGTGTTCGAGATGCCAGACGGCTACAACCAAATGTGGCGCGAGCAGCGCTTCAAGGTCACCGAGGGTATGTGGGACGAAACGGCCGGGTACCCCATCGCTGAGTCTGCCCGCCTTACCAAGGCACAGACGATTCCCGAGCTCATCCGCGCTTCCATTAGCGGCGTGGACGTGGATCTCCGCGGCGCGCTTTTGGCGAATGTGGTTGTCACGGGCAGCACTAGCTTGATCAACGGCTTCAACGATCGTCTCAACAGCGAACTATCAGCCATGTACCCTGGCCTCAAGGTCAAGCTACACTCCGCGGGTCTGACCACCGAAAGAAGATACGGCGCCTGGATAGGGGGTAGCATCTTGGCGAGTCTGGGGACGTTTCACCAGATGTGGATTTCGCGACAGGAGTACGAGGAGAACGGTGCCAATATTGTTGAGAAGCGGTGCAAGTAGGGCAATGTGTAAAGCAAAGAGAAGAAGAAATGATGGACAAAGAGAAGGGGGGGGAGCTGGATGGGCTTGATGCGCCTTTTCTAGACTGTGGTCTCGGTGTTGTGAGAATTTCTGGCGTATGGAGTCGACAAAAGGACTGGTTCGCTTTTTTCCGTGCAGCAAAGGAATGATTTGGTGAAGGAGGGGTGGTCTCAATTGCGAGACTGCAATCAGGATATGTATGACATGCGCTGATGGAGCATTGCAAAGGAAGCAAAGGAACAGTTCATGTGTACTTGTTGCGGGGGGTGATTTACTAAGTTAAATAAATATTCCATGGTCCATACGCTGTGCTGGAAATCATCAACGCCATCTATCTATCCTTTTCCATCCGTTTTTTATAAGGGGGGAATGCTCAATGTTCCAATATAACATGCTTATGATAGGAAGTTTCCAACGCCATCTATCCGTTACCATACGCCTTTCATAGATGAGTAGTAAAAAAGATGCTCAAGGCTCAATGTACGGACCCATGCCAAAACCACCCCAACGCCATCTATTCTCTCTCAAGCAAGTTTTCCATGACGCAAAAAATCTTTTCCTCTTTCCAAGGAAATATACCCTCCCCCATCTTTCAAGACATCAATTCTTCCTCATCTTCACCCCCCTTCCCCTCCGCCGCCCTCCTCCCCTTCACCCAACTCCCCAACTCTCCCCACAATCTCTCCTTCTCCTTCGGCGCCAACGTAGCCGCCAACCCACTCGTACTCGGCGCAACAAACACCCTCGCTCCCCCCCACGGCTCCCTCTCCTGTCCCTCTTCCACAACCCCCATATTCTCCCCCTCATCCTGCCATCCATACCGAAACTCATGCCTCCTCACCCCCTTCCCATGCCTCACACGCCATATACTCTCCCAGATACTCTTCCCCACAACACAAACACACTCTGGTCGCCACCGCGCCGCCTTCTCCTCCAGAATAGCCACCCCATTGTCCATTTCTGCCTTGCTCAGCTCGGAGCCATTCCGGGTTGGGCGGGAAACGATATTGGTGAGGCCGAGGCGGTACAGGGCTGGCATGTGGGCGTCTTCGTGGGCGTGGCAGCGGCGGGGGGTTATGCCGCTTGTGTGGAGGAGTTTCCAGAAGAGATTCGTTGGGTGGGCGTAGGCGTGGCCGGTTAGGGCGGTGGATATGCCGGGGTTGAGGCCTATGAAGAGGATGAAGAGGTTGGGGGCGAGGGCGTCGGGGAGGAGGGGGAGATGGGCGTATTGGGAGGGAGGAGCGTAGCCTGAGGGGGGGCGGTTTCGTGATGTTTTTCTCTTTTTGGGGGTGGGTGAGGAGGAGGAGGGGGAGGAGGTTGTGGTGGTGATGGTGGTTGAGTGTGCAGGGTGCTTCTGAGGCCGAGAGGTCGACGGTTTCTTGGGCGTAGCGCTTCTCAAGACTGGGAGGATAGTTGACGCCGCTCGAACAGGATTGCGGCGAGGGCTGGAGGAGGATGAGGTGGTCTGGGAAGAATGGTATGTGAAGGCATCGAGTTGGAGGAGGCCCTTGAAGGTAGCGGGCGGGCGATGAGCTTGGTCGTCGTGTTCCTCCATGAGGGCGAGATGAGGCCGCGGAGATGGGAGAGTCCCCGCTGCTTTGCACGTCTGAATGAGTGCGCAAGGGCAAATGTGTTGTTGGGCGATGAGGCAGGCAGTTCAGTCACGCCGTGATTTCAAGTTGAAGTTTCTGAGATTGATTCGCCACTGGTGCTTGGGGCCTCAATGCATGTGTCCGTTCAAGGCAATGCGTCATTGCCCTGCCATACACATGCTCAGCTGTTGCCTCAACCTCGAGAATCTTTGCAATGAAGAAAATTATCGAGAACTTCAAGTTCGTTTACACAGAGGACGCGCTGTCGGTATGTACTACCACATCATGCGGAAAGTTGCCGCCGGGTTTAAGCAGGTCAGGATGAAGCAGTCAAGGGGAAATCTCACGCCAAAGGTCGGTTTTTGGCACGTGGGTACCTACGGCGTGGGCACTTGGGGGCCCATATTTCCAGGGACCGATTTGGATCACTTCTCTTCTTCTTGAGACTTGCTTGAAAGTTGGACCTCAGGGCTGGCCAGGCCACTGCATTCGCGTCTTCCTTGATAACCCGTAAGTCGTGAATTCTTGCCGGATGCCCTTCGAAAAGCCCTCAGAAAGCCTTTTTGGCCTTCTTGGAACATGCAGCAGGGGCGAACGTTCTTTGTGTCACGTCGTTGATGAGGTTTAGGCATGGCGAGGCGAAGATGGTGTATCTATGCGTACATATATGCCTGTGGCTCGATTCGTCTTATTCGGCGTTCCCTTGACGTAATGACGAAGGCTCAACGGCAATCTACATACATACTTACTCCCAGATCCAGACGAAGCGCCGTTCCTCGTCTGAAAGTCAAAGCCATGCAAAGGTTGTGCTGTGCTTATGCGGCACGCCAGGCCAACCACGTGATCAGACGCGTTTTGTCACATCACCAATGCGCAAGGTACTCGCGAATCTGGCGTGAATCGCGTGAATCTGGCGTGAATCTTGTATCGGCATCATTCGTCATGGAGATTCATGATGGGCCGAGCGTTTATTTTGTTTCTGACTAGAAGACCCCTTTCCCATTTCCTCTTGCCTTAGACAGATTGTTTTCTCTCGTACAATCCATTCGTTGCCTTGTGCCTGCACTTCTGCTTATACCCATCTCACGCCCAGAATCGGCCTTCCCTGCAACATTCCCTAACGCAAAGAACAGGGCATCGCCATGACTCTCACCTCCGAGCAGATCACGATTATCGAGCAAAATCCGTTGAAGAACGCGCTTGATCAATCTCGGGCCAAGTTACGCGATTTTGATCCATCTGATGACTCGTGGCGCTCCGGCGTCGCAGAGCTCCTGGACGCCATGTCATTGTCTCTCGCATCAGGTCTTCTGCTCGCTCAGGATAGGAAGTATTACTTGGACCTAGAGCTCCTTTCCATACGAAGACGTTTCATGCTAGGGTCGTTTGGGCTCGTTGATTTCCAGTCGCTTGTCGAATCCGTCGTCACAAACGTCTCCGACATCCAAATTTGGGAGGCTGTGTTGGACCTTATTGATGCACTCAACTCTTCACCACCTTCACCTTCGAACGTCGCCCCAACATTCAGAGGAACACCCATCGAGTCCAGGCCGAATCGAGTTCCCGACAGCGATGACAACGATGGCAGTGACGGAAGTCATGAAAGCGACGACAGCGAATGGCGCGACAATGTCAGAGAAGAGCTTTTCCATGAGATAAAGAAGTGCACATTCCGCAAGGTGGGAGGCTTTTGGGACAAGTTCTTTGGACCCAAAAGCTGGCGTAAAGAACAGAACGCAATGCTCGAGCGGATCTTGACAGCACACGACGGAAAGAAATGGACAAACTTCCCAACCGATCCTGACGATGAGCCTGTTTGGGATTGGCTTTGCTCTTTGGAAAAGGAGTTCTTGGGCGATGCGTCAAACAAGTTCCACACCACCAGCATCGCCAGCCAAGTCAAAAAGCGAAAAGGACAGATGAACCTGTTTTTACGGAAGCCGACCGCCAAAGCGACGGATGCATTCTTGTACAAGCACGTTCTTGTCGTCGCAGTTCAAAAGGAAGCTTACGACAAAAGCATGATGCAGACGAATCTCCTCCGGCTTGCTCGCCACGTGCGAGGTGTATTTGCCGACCAACCGACACGCCGATTTGTACACGCCTTCTCCTTATATGCTTCCAAGATGGAGCTTTGGGTCTTTGATCGGTCGGGCCCGTACAGCTCGGGCATCTTCGACATCCATGATGAGCCGGACAAGTTTGCGCGCGCTCTTGTTGGTTACACTACGATGGATGACGATGCGCTGGGTCTGGATATGGTCATTGAGCGACAGGATGGGCATCGCTACATCACGTTGGATGATGCGAGCGGCAAAGAAACGAGGCTCCGGCTGGACAAAGCGATGAACAGGCGCAGAGCCATTGTGTCTCGCGGGACGACGTGCTACGAGACCCAATACGGCCACGTTGCCAAGTTTCAGTGGGCATTAGATCAGCCGCCGCTCGAGTTCGAACAACTCAAGCTAGCGGAAACGATGGGGGTTAAGGGGGTTGTTAGGGTCGTGGCCCATCGTCGCTTCACGAGCATTGCAGAGATGCGGAAGGGATTGCAGTTCCCAAAGGCCCATCGATTTCGTCTCCCAAGCGAGGACGAGAGCCTGTCAGACATGCAAGATTCTCCATGTTCTCCGCGTACCCCCGACAGCTCATCTGGATCAAAGAAGCCGCCGTCTGCAGATCAGGAGCCCAACTTGGGAAATGGGTGCAATGATGACCCATCGAATGGCGAGGCTAAGCCGGGTTTGGACACAACTGGCGAAAAGCTGTGGGAGAACAAGATATTTTCCTGTGTTGTCATCTCACCCGCTGGCCGTGAAATCAGCGACTTTCGAAGCATCAAGGAACTGCTAGAATGCGAGCGAGATGCGATCAGAGCGCATCGATCTCTCTACCTCAAGGGTAAGATCTTACACCGCGACATTTCTCCACACAACATTATTATCACGCGTCCCGCAACGGCCGATGGCTTCAAGGGCATGCTCATCGACCTTGATATGGCCTGCACACGAGGCAGCGACCAAAACGGGGTATCGCACGCGGTTGGCACGTTGCCTTTCATGGCGGTGGAGGTGCTGTTTAAGATCAATCATACCTACCGCCACGACGTCGAGTCGTTTTTCTACGTTTTGCTTCGTATGTGCGGGTGCGAAGCTTGGGACCCGGTAAAAGGCCTGGCTGTTAAAGGAGAAAAGCAGCGTAAGGAGAGCCGTTTTCGAAAGTGGCATGTCGGCAGTCTAGAAGTTATTGCGGAAGCCAAAAAAAGTCACACGGCCAGCATAGACCATCTGAGAACAATGGTCATGTGTGAGTTTCCAAAGGCCCTGGATGTCGTGAAGCCGCTTTGTGAGGAGCTTTGGAGGATTATTTTTCCCCCGACGAAATACGGACGAAACTATGGGACTCCTTGGAGCAACCCAGATGATCTTTACGATCCCATAATCAGCGCCTTTGAAAAAGCTATCAGCATGCTTTAACCAAAGTCGAAAGAATTGGGTACCATATGCAGTCGTGACTCGTGTGTGACCTCCCGAGAAATAAATCATGACGGAACAGGGACATGGGATTTTGAGAGAGCACGAGGGAGAGGGAGGCACAAGCGTGCATCATTGGCAGCTGCAGTAGCGGCGAGGACCGGAAGAGGTCACATATTGAAATGAGGGCACGAGTGTCAGAGCATATGGTTTTTCAGAGAACGGGCTCGCACATGTCTGGCAGGAGTCAGACATCAAGGCCTTTAAGTCCTAAACCCGACTTTTGGCATCTTGTTCTCAGTCTTCACCCTTGTTCTGGACTCATCAGCCTTGTCAGTTCATTTTCTAAGAATATGCTACATGAAGAGCTTGCCAGAGCTAAGCCTACGACTTCCTGGCTTCGAAATCCCGAGAAGTCATCCATCTCGACTCCATCATCACCTTTCACCGACAATCATGCAGTCTCGCCGTTCCATGGCAGGTATTTATCCATCAGTTCTTGATCGCGAGTGAGAATCTACTCCAGCCGACGAAGGCAATGTGTTCGTCCTTATTGAGCATCTCCATAATCCAAGTCACAGACAGCATAGAGGTGGATTATGCGTGCTGACGCCAATGAATAATAGGCTATTCCCTACTACCAAAACCATTCTGAAAGATGTAGAAAGAAGTGAAAACCTCTTCGACATTGCACTTGCAGTATTGCTTGTCTGTGTCCGGGCTTGTCAACAAACCTGTCTTCTCACAGCGTCGCGCGCCCTTGGACGTTGGACGCAGGGTGTCGAGACCATAGATGAGAGTTGTTGCCGTACATTTTGCAGCGTTCTATGTCATATGACGGCGTTACTGACTATATTAATCATATCCAATAATCCTGTATACCTACCAACAAGCCCGCCAAGGCGATAGCTTCGTACAATAGGCATACATCGTCCCTGAGGTTCCCGCTTCAGCCGAGAGGCGATCGCGATATGATATCGCCATGAATGACTGTTTCAGCGACTATCATGTTTTTCTAGGTGAGATTTCTTAGGCCGCCCTCCTTTCGCGTAGCGCTGCCGTTGGCCGGAGTTCGCCAAGATGACTTTTCCCTCACCCCAGTGGATTGAGGTTCAGGTCGCTTGTCGACTCGTCCGAGTCGTTATCATGTCGTCTGAGGAGTCGCGAGACATCAAGGACAAGAGGCTGTGCCAAAGTTGAATTGTGAGGCGGTTGGCTAGGTCTATCATCATTGATTATTCTTGCCCTCAAGGTGGCTCAGAACAGAGTCGATAGCTGCACGGAAGGCTCGTAGATATTTTCTGCAGTTGGTTGGCTACATTTCACGGTTTTGTACAAGCTTTTTCGTCTACACGTATAACATGAAAGCCGAGCTTTTGGCCGCGTACAAGCTTGTAGCGGCCTTGTGCAGAACGGTCCCGCGCGAAGGTACCTAGGTACCTACGTCGGCGGTACTCCCGTGAGGATGTGAATCATGGAGTGAATCTTTCGATCTTTTGTCAGGACTCAGCACACAGGTATGTATGTGTATGTGGTCATAATTTGACAATGAACGTTCAAAGTTGGGCCGAGCGTGTTTTTGACTTCTGACTCAAAGACCCTTTCAAGTTTCCTTGTCTTGGACAGATTATTTCCCCCCCGTGCAATCAACTCATTAGGTCACGGACTCACGGTGCATTTCTCCTGCACTTCGAAGTTCTGCTTCATTCCATACCTGTTCCGCAACATTCCCTTCTGCAAAGAACAGGGCATCGCCATGACTCTCACCTCCGAGCAGATCAGGATTATCGAGAAGCATCCGTTGAAGAACGCGCTTGATCAATCTCGGGCCAAGTTACGCGATTTTGATCCATCTGATCACTCGTGGCGCTCCGGTGTCATAGAGCTCCTGAACACCATACTTGGTCATTCGACATCAGGTCTTCTTCTCGCACCGGATGGGAAGAATTACTTAGACCTCGAGCTCGTTTCCATACGAAGACGTTTCATGCAAGGGTCGTTTGAGCTCGTTAATTTTCAGGCGCTTGTCGAATCCGTCATCGCCAACGCCCCCGACATCCGCATATGGGAGGCTGTGTTGGACCTTATTGTCAACCCTTCACCACCTTCACCTTCGAACGTCGCCCCAACATTCATTCCCTGCAATATTCCCTTCTGCAAAGAACAGGGCATCCCCATGACTCTCACCTCCGAGCAGATCACAATTATCGAGCAGCATCCATTGAAGGACGCGCTTGATCAATCTCGGGCCAAGTTACGCAATTTTGATCCATCTGATCACACGTGGCGCTCCGGCGTCGCAGAGCTCCTGGACGTCATATCGTTGTCTCTCGCATCAGGTCTTCTTCTCGCTCCGGATGGGAAGAATTACTTGGACCTCGAGCTCTTTTCCATACGAATACGTTTCCGGCGAGGTTCATTTCAGCTCTCTAATTTCCAGCCGCTTGTCGAATCTGTCGTCGCAAACGTCTCCGACATCCACATTTGGGAGGCAGTGTTGAAACTTGTCGCTGAAATCAACCCTTCAACATCTTCGCCTTCGGATATCGCCTCAACGTTCAGAGGAACACCCATCGAGTCCAAGCCGCCGCGTCAACCTGTCGACAGTGATGACAGCGATGGCAGTGACAGAAGCCATGAAAGCGACGACAGCGAATGGCGCGACAATGTTCGAGAAGAGCTTTTTCATCAGATCAAGAAGTGCACATTTCGGAAGGTGGGAGGCTTTTGGGACAAGTTTTTTGACCCCAAGAGCTGGCGTAAAGAACAGAACACAATGCTCGAGCGGATCTTGACAGCACACGACGGAAAGAAATGGACAAACTTCCCAACTGATCCTCACGATGAGCCTGTTTGGGATTGGCTTTGCTCTCTGGAAAAGGAGTTCTTGGAAGACGCGCCAAACAAGTTCCACACCACCAGCATCGCCAGCCAAGTCAAGAAACGAAAAGGACAGATGAACCTATTCCTGCGGACGCCGACCGCCAAAGCGACGGATGCGTTCTTGTACAAGCACGTTCTTGTCGTCGGAGTTCAAAAGGAAGCTTACGACAAAAGCATGATGCAGACGAATCTCCTCCGGCTTGCTCGCCACGTGCGAGGCGTCTTTGCCGACCAACCGACACGCCGATTTGTACACGCCTTCTCCTTATATGCTTCCAAGATGGAGCTCTGGGTCTTTGATCGGTCGGGCCCGTACAGCTCGGGCATCTTCGACATCCATGATGAGCCGGAAAGGTTTGCGCACGCTCTTGTTGGCTACACTATGATGGATGACGATGCGCTGGGTCTGGATATGGTCATTGAGCGACAGGATGGGCATCGCTATATCACGTTGGATGATGCGAGCGGCAAAGAAACGAGGCTCCGGCTGGACAAAGCGATAAACAGGCGCAGAGCCATTGTGTCTCGCGGGACGACGTGCTACGAGACCCAACACGGCCACATTGCCAAGTTTCAGTGGGCATTAGATCAGCCGCCGCTCGAGTTCGAACAACTCAAACTAGCGGAAACGATGGGGGTTGAGGGGGTTGTTAGGGTCGTGGCCCATCGTCGGTTCACAAGCATTGCAGAGATGCGGGAGGGACTGCAGTTCCCAAAGGCTCATCGATTTTGTCTCCCAAGCGAGGACGAGAGCCTGTCGGACATGCACAGTTTCTCATGTTCCTCTGGATCAAAGAAGCCGGCGTCTGCTGATCAGGAGTCCAAATTGGGAAATGGGTGCAATGATGACCCATCGAATGGCGAGGCTAAGCCGGGTTTGGACATACCTGGCGCAAAGCTGTGGGAGAACAAGATATTTTCCTGTCTTGTCATCTCACCCGCTGGCCGTGAAATCAGCGACTTCCGAAGCATCAAGGAACTGCTGGAATGCGAGCGGGATGCGATCAGAGCGCACCGATCTCTCTACCTCGAGGGTAAGATCTTACACCGCGACATTTCTCCGCACAACATCATCATCACGCGTTCCGCCACGGCCGACGACTTCAAGGGTGTGCTCATCGACCTTGACATGGCCTGCACACGAGAAAGCGACCAAGACGGGGCATTGCACGCGGTTGGGACGTTGCCTTTCATGGCGGCGGAGGTACTGCTCAAGATCGATCATACGTACCGCCATGACGTCGAGTCGTTCTTCTACGTTTTGCTTTGTATGTGCGGGCGCGAAGCTTGGGACCCGGTAAAAGGCCTGGCTGTTGAAGGAGAAAAGCAGCGTAAGGAGAGCCGTTTCCGAACGTGGCATGTCGGCACTCTAGAAGCTATTGCGGAAGCCAAAGAGGGTCAGATGGCCACGCCAAGAACGCTGAACTACCTCATGACGGAGTTCCCAAAGGCCCTGGATGACGTGAAGCCGCTTTGTGAGGAGCTTAGGAAAATCATCTTCCCCCCAGACGGGGAAAATATAAACTGTGGGACTCCTTGGAGCAACCCAGATGATCTTTACGGTCCCGTAATCACCGCCTTTGAAAAAGCTATCAGCCTGCTTTAAACAAGGGCGAACGGGATTGTTACCATATGCGGCTTTCGGGGGGGAAATCATGATGGAACAGGCACATAGAATTTTGGAAGATCACGAGGGAAAGGTTGACACAAGCATGCATTATTGGCAGCTGCAGTAGCGGCTAGGACCGGAAGAGTTCAGATTTCGAAACGGAGGCACGAGTGTGAGAGCAATGGTTTTTAGACAACAGGCTAGCCGCTAGAGAACGGGCTCGCACATTTGTGGTAGAGGCCAGAAATCAAGGTCTTGAAGCAGTGACCCTTCACCCTTGTTCTGGACTTCTCAGCCTTTCCAGTCTATATACTAAGAATATGCTACTGCATGAAAATCCAGCTAAATCCAAGGCTGCGACTACCTGGTCTCGATTTCACGAGAAGATATACCAGGTACGTTTCGGCCCCATCTTGAACACCCCTCACCGACGATTATGCAGTTTCGCCGTTCCCTGGCAGGTACTTCCCTAATAAACAGGAGGACCTTCGTCTAGAAATTCAACTGCAAGCCAACTCCCAGTCCGTCGCTTCTCTGCAATACTGGGCATTAGTTTGTTGATCGCTGCGATGATTCGGCGAGAATCTAGCCCAGCAGACGAAGGCAACCGCCATGTGTTCGTCCCAATTGAGCCACCTGCACGATTCAAGTCACAGCCAGTGTAGAGAAGTCTACTACGCGCGTGCTGACTCCAATGAATAACACTAGGCTATTCCCTACTACCAAAACCATTCTGAAAGATGTAGAAAGAAGTGCTGGAGATCTATCTTGCCGCAGGGTGCTTATGCTCGCGCTCTCTAGCTTCTTCATCGATAATTCCATTGGCTTTCATTTCTCAGGTCATCGGATGGTCGTCTGGCCTGGTACAAGAAGATCTCTGAGGTGTCACTTTGTGACGTGGCCGTATGTATTGCACACCCAAAAGGAAGTATGCATGATGATGCTTCGGCCGCGATACGCTTTGACTTCCTGGAAGGTCAGGCGCACTCTCATGTCTATTTTCTTGGCTTATCCACGTCCATGGGCGACTCGTCGTCTCGGTGCCTTGGAAGGGGGCATGCGTTTCCCGGCACCGGCCCTGACAGAGGTTCCACGCGAAGTGACTTCATGGAAACGTATTCATAGTTAGGCTTTTTCATCGGACGATGACAAGACTACTTACTGTACTTGGTGATGGAAGTTTTGGGTTGAACACAGTTGACGAAGTCCATGACGGAATCAGAACATTTCGAGGAGAGCATCCTGTCAACGCCAAAGTGGGAAAAGCAGACATTAAAAATTCTTGTCTTGAACAGATCTCTATGACGACGATAAGGCCCGAAGTATGTGCCTCGATGGTCATGGGAATGCTAAATTACAATTGTCCATCTCTCAACTCCCGTTCCATCATGATATCCTGCCCGAAAGATCGCACACGGCCATACAGTAGTCAGACTGCGGAGTCGGACTGCGGTTTCTCCTTGGGAAGCTCCCTGATAGTTTTGTCAAAAGTGGTGATTACGGGATCGTAAAGATCATCTGGGTTGGTCCAAGGAGTCCCATGGTTTTTCCTTTTCCCTTTAGGAGGAAAATAATTTCCATATGCTCTTCACAAAGCGGCTTCACGACCTCTAGGGCCTTTTGGAACTCACTCATGAGGTTGTCCAGCGTTTCTGGCGCGCCCATCTGACCTTGTTTGGTTTCCGCAATCTCTTCCAGAGTGCCTAAATGCCACTTTTTGGAAACGGCTTTTCTTACGCTGCTCGTCTCCTTCAACAGCCAGGCGTTTTACCGGGTCCCAAGCTTCGCGTCCGCACAGCCAAAGCAATAGGTAAAAGAATGGCTCGACGTCGTGGCGATAGGTGTGATCTTTTCTAAGCAATCTCTCCACCACCTTAAATTGTATTGTGCCGGTCAGGTATCGTGCTCCACTCGCCGCGCTCCCTGGTATGCACGCCAAGTCGAGGTCGATTAGCATGCTCTTGAAGCCACCCGTATCAGGCTTTGTGTGGTCCGGGATGATGATGCTGTAAGCAGATACGTCACGGTCCACGGACCTTAAGGATAGGCAAAATATGTAAATTACGACCCTCGAGCACGCCAAGTCGTCCTTGCTCACAGCATCATCATCACGGACCACACAAAGCCTGATACGGGTGGCTTCAAGAGCATGCTAATCGACGAGCTTGGCCACCCCCTCAACACCGCGACTTCGCGCTTGCTTTAGGTGCTTCACCTCTGGACGTCGCTTAACTGGTGCCCACGCAAATTTAGCAACGCAGCCTTCCGAGGTTTCATAGCATACCGTCCCGCGGGTGATAATGGCACATGGCGGCTTGGCCATTAGCTTCTGCAGCTTGATACTTCTGTCCTCACCGTCCACATACACCTCGACAGAGAGCCAGCCGTTACGCTTAATGAACGTATCCGCGCCCAGCATCTCGTCATCCATGGTAGCGTAGCTAACAAGCGCTCGCGCAAACTTCTCGGGTTCTCTATCGATGTCGAAGGTGCCTGAGCTGTACGCTCCCTACCGATCGAAAATCCAGAGCTCCATCATGCGACCGCATAACAAGAAGGCGCGTACATATCGGCGCGTGGGTTGGACGCAGAAGATGTTCCGCGCAATCAGACCAATTTGGGGGATGTAATCCTCGAATTCGCCTAATTTGAACTGCTCCTTGAGTTCTCCGACGACGCCAGTGTTCTGAAACATATATTTGACCCTCCCTTTTCAATGGTCCGTTTCTGTAAATAGATGTCGACTTGTCCTGTTCCTTCCTCAAATTGATAGGCATTATTGGTGGTATGGATATTGTTTGTCGCACCCAGCAAATATGTTCTCTCAAGTTCAAAGAACCACTTCAGAACAGCATGCTCTTCAGCATTATTCGGCAAGTCTTTCCATTTCTCGTTCCTGTGTTCTTTCGGTAGGTTCTTGTACATTTGGTGCCCGTCTGGGGAGTCTATTCCCCAACGGCTGGTGCCAAAGAATTTCTCCCGAAAGCCATCCACTGCGCGAAAGAGGCTATTCTTCACCTCGTCAAAAAGCTTATCTTTCTTGGCGGCGACGACCGCGTGATCTTTGCCACCTGCACTCAAATTGCCCTTCGAAATCGCTCTTCGGGGGAGTGCCAGCACGCGGAGTTGGGCTGACCTCTCTTGTGGAAGGGTTTTTGAGCTGGAGAAGGGTTGAGTGCATCGACACGGTCCAACACAGCCTCCCAAATGTGGGCGTCGTAGGCGTTTGTGACGACAGGTTCGACAAGCGCCTGAAAATTAAGGAGCTCAACCGACCCTTGCATGAAACGTCTCCGTATTGAAAGCAGCTCCAAGTCCAAGTATTTCTTCCCATACGGAGCGAGAAGAAGACCTGATGTGCGACTACCAAGTATCAGAGCGCCATGAGTCATTACTAATTAGGTAGATGGCTCAAAATCGCGTGACTTGGTCCGAAATTGATCAAGCGTGTTGTCAAACGGATGCTGCTCGACAATCGTGATCTGCTCGGAGGTGAGAGTCATAACTCATGGCGAAGCCCTGTTCTTTGCAGAAGGGAATGCAGCAGGGAAGGCCGAGTCTGGTTATGGAATTTGGGAGGGTTGGAGGTTGGGAGCCTTGTTGGGAGCAGAAGTGCAGGATCAACGTGATGTGATTGTGACCTGATGGGGACCCACATGTACTGACCAATGACAAACGATCAATAGGTAAGGTACCTAGGTACCTACACTTCATGCACTTTACCTAAGGGATGCGGGATTCACACTTTTCTGGACTTAGGGAATTCCGAATTTCGTTCCCAATTCCCATGGGAATTCCGGTCTGGGTGGGTCCACCTAAAGAGGAGCTCGCCGCTTTTTAGGCATTGGCAGTGAACAATGAAGAAATTCTTTTCCTGCCCTCATCAATGAGTCAGATATTTTGCAGTTATTCGTGTTACCATGTATCAGCCAAACAGCCAAGACTCCCGCCTTCGACTCCTGAGTTCTGACTCCTGAGTCCTGAGTCCTAAGTCCTAAGAGTAAGTCCTAATATGTCTGACATGTTCAACTTCTCATCGCCACCTGAAGCCTCCAATGATGGTTTTCGTCCTAACATGATTCGTGTATCAGCCAAACCTCCCGCCTTCGACTCCTGAGTTCTGACTCCTAAGTCCTAACATGTCTGACATGTTCAACTTCTCATCGCCACCTGAAGCCTTCAATGATGGTTTTCAATTCGACGCCTCGGCCTTGCAAGGGCCCAATGTCTTACTCCCACACCACGAACTGGGGCAAGGCGCCGACTCAGGTTACGTTACGGTAACGGCCCCTTCAACAGATATTGGAACCGCGGAGACAGCGCAGAACAAACGGCACAAGAATCCGGCATTCCTCCATTTCGTCCAAGTGCAAGCTGGCCTGATGTGCAAAGCCTGCGGTTCCGTGCTGAAGACCAAGGATCTGGAGCGGATCATGAAGCACCTTTGTAAGTGCTCAAAGGTGCGGTCCGGTGACAGGGCAGCTGCAATAAGTCTCTACGAGCAACGCTATCAGAAAAGGAACATTGCGAGTCGCCCTTCCAACGTTACTTCCTCCCCTAGCGCTGCCTTCCCCGGCCCCAGCGCTGCAAGGGTGGCGCCTCAACAAGGCTGAATGGCAGTCCAAGGTGGTAGAAAGTCATAGCAACTTCCTTGTTAAGGTCATCCTGTTCAAGGCAGCGCTGCCTCCGTTCGTCCGGCCCCTACGACTATAGATAAATGGGTTGACTGCGTGTCGAAGTCCGAACAGGATGACCTTAACAAGGAAGTTGCTATGACTTTCTACCATCTTGGACTGCCATTCAGCCTTGTCGAGGCGCCACCCTTCGTCAATCTTCTGAACAAACTACGTCCCGGGTACAAACCGCGTACGAGAGATTGTTTAGCGGAGACGCAGGGGAATCTGTATGGCAAAAGAATTGCTCTAGCTCTTCCAGTGCCTACACGATGGCAGTCCACCTCGGCATGCCTCGATTCGTTGATCTAGTCCAAGCAAGCTCTTGAGACGGTCTCTATTTTGCCTGCAGTCTCGGAAGTTCTGTCCAAGACAAAGGCTGGCAAATCGGTCCGCAAGTTGGTGCTTGATGGGGAGTGGTGGTTGAAGGTACAAACCCTTCTGAACCTGGTGGCGCCATTTGTGGCGACGATCATTGATATGGAGTCAAACACTCCCAGGCTGTCGAAAATGTACATGTCGTACAAGAGGCTCCGCAAGACCGTCGCCGAGATTTTGTCGAGCCCCGATATGTCGTGCCCTGATCTGCGAAACCCCGATCTGCAAAACAGTGTGATGAAAAAGTTTGACTCACGCTGGCAGAAAATGAACTCCATAGAGATCATTCTCGCCGCTTATCTTGATCCCTCCCTCGCCGGAGGGTATTACGCACCTCCAAAGATGCAACTCGAGACGCAAAGTTTGGTCATCGAGTATTTGAGGGGGCGGTACAAGGATAATGCCCTCCGGTCGACGAGTGTCTACTCCCAATTCTTGGAGTTCACGGAAAGAAAGATGGGGAACTCGGAGGCAGGTGCTGTTATAGCGTGCCGGTTGAAAATGGCATGTACGAGGCGCTGCGTTACCTCATGCTCTTCGTTCGGCGAGAGCGGCTATGACGTCGAATTGTTTCTTAGAGCTGGTACCGGTAAAACGCCTGCTGAGGGAGCTTTATGTTCGCCG
Source organism: Claviceps aff. humidiphila group G2b (assembly GCA_018360325.1). Lineage (NCBI taxonomy): Eukaryota > Fungi > Ascomycota > Sordariomycetes > Hypocreales > Clavicipitaceae > Claviceps > Claviceps aff. humidiphila group G2b. Next base: position 33,062 of record SRQG01000211.1, read on the forward strand.
AGACTGTTCTCTCTGGATCCAGCGAGCTCTTTTTCTCGGAGTCCAAAAGCAACAGTTTGATATTTTAGCCGCGCTCGCTGAGCGGAAAGCATCAGGTAATGCAGCGCCTTGTGTATGCCATTATTGGCGCTGCGGCCGGGCCCGCACCGCAGTCCGTCCCCCAACAGAGGATGAGTTGCAATCGACTGACGATGGAGGCCAACAGGTCCACGGAGCGGATATTCACTGTCAATAAGGACTGAGTCCATAGACCTCCCCAACCACAGCCCAACTATATACTCTTCTCGACGCGGAGTGCGCTCCGGGGCTGGAGACAAAAGCCTACCTAGAGTTTACAACATAGACCCGTCTTCGAAGTTCGCAGGCTTCCCGTAAAGACTCGGCGTTGTAGGCCCTCGCTTCCCGCAGTTCAACCCGGCCAAGATCCTCGAGAAGAAATAGGAGAAAGTTGGCAGAGACAGAGGGACGGTCAAGGCAAGGCTACCACAGCAGATCATCATGGCCGTTGAATGAACAGAACTCGAGCTTCCACTCTAGGGGTAGAGTTGTCCATGTCCTTGAATCGTCGCTGAAGCACGATCCGCCGCCCTCATGCAGATGCGCACTGAGAAAATAGGCCGTTGCGAGTTTCTCTGTTCCTAGAAAATCCCCGACGCAGAGTCACCTACCTACGTAATTACTGAGAAGAAACTAATGGCCACTATCACGTCGTCTTGGAGTGTCCAACATTTGCACAATTGCGACTTGACATACATTTTGTGATGGCCCTCCGCTACCGCCGTGGCTTGGGGATAGCCTTGAACAGCCCGAAGCTTTGCATCGCTGGTTGCGCCATGAATACTTCGCACAGGCCGACTCCAATAGTTCGTCCTCGCGACTTGACGGAAAGCGAGATGGGAAGGTGAAGCCGCGGCGGCATTGGACGGAATGTTGAGGGAGCTCTGAATTTTAATATAATACACACGATCACTGCGTCAATTGCCAATCCTTATGTCCTTGACAGTAGATCGATCACCTACGCATGTGGAATACTCCCTCACATGTCCGATGCCTTTCTAGGGGGGTTAAAAGCCTAAGCAAGTCTAACCTCTGTGTCTTGCGGACGCGAGACTTTACTTCGACCCACCAACAACCATGCAACGAGATGAGGCACTGGCTTTGGGTATGTGCCATAAGTTGTAACGGCTGTTGGACAGTGGACTCTGCCGTTTGTTCAGTCCGGGTGTTGCTCAAGAAAAGAGCAACCATTGAGCATCATAGTGGGCCGCCGTTGACGATTGAGCATTTGGTGATATGAAAAGCAACTGGTGCACTTCTATTCCTCTCTTCAGAAGCAACTAGAAACAAAGTCGAATGATGGCAGAATTACAATCTGAGGCAGTATAATCTTGGATAAGCCGGAATTCTACGATTACCCACGGTCCAATTACAGAGATAACACTGTACAAACGAGTTGCTCTGAAGGCTGCGTTTGTAACACGTTATTTTCGCGGGTCACTCGTGGGCACTGAGAACTTCGACTTTACACCATCTACTTTCCAGAGAAGATTAGAACACCGTTCCTTCGAGAGAAAGATGTTTCGTACATTTGTTTCTTCTGGCATGTTGAGAGCATTAGCTCCGGGCATCCCGCCCGCAAGACCCTCTATCCTTGATTTCAAGCACGCAATCACTTACCCCCGAGGCGTTTGCAGCATCGGGGACAAACCCGTGGAGCGTAAAATCGCTCTGAATGAACGTGGAGAAGAAGTACGAGTCACGGCTCACAACTTGCTATTACTGCGTTATTGCTAATCTGTTCATGTGCCTAGATCCTTTTCAAAGGCCAGTACCCGCCAAAAGGATACACCTACGTTCGTCCTGGTGACCCATATGTAACTCGGCACTGTCGCAGTCTAGCTAAGGAGAAAGGAGCTAAGATATATGTATTCGTGAGTCACAAGTTTAGACGTATAAAACGTACTCCGCCACGGCTCTGACTTACACTTCACAGTTCCGCAGCCGGAGCAGGAGGCACCCTGCAGGGCAACACGGTCTCTATGTCCCGAACTGGATCTTTTCCATGGCCAAGGCTCAAAATAATCTAAGATTAAAGATTCACAACGAAAAATTGACACGATGGTTCCAAAAGAATTATCCCCATATGCCATCAAAGGATATGGCTGGAATCCAGAAGCAGTTCCCTTTCGAGAAGACTTCAAGCTTACCACGAAGCATTGAAGCCTATGTTCTGTCTCGGCATACAGCGTTTAACTTTTTCTGTTCCGACGACGAGAAAAGTAGTATGGCGCGTCAAGAAGCTAATGAGATTGTAAAAACCTGGCGTGGAGAATGACCCCAGATATCTAAATTGCACCCATTTCCAACATGAAGGGGTATGGAGCCGACGTTATTTGCTGGTCTAGGGAACCTTTTCAGTATGGTATGGTTACATGGTATGACCGAGCTTCGCCATGCGCTACACCTGTACTCCTACCATGACTCTTTTGTAGCTGTTACCCTAGCATCAATTTGCCTAGCATCAATCTGTGGTAGCCTTGGTCCTTGATACTACAAATTGAAATTGAGTACCGTAGTGGGTCGTCGTTGATGACTTCAGCATTTGTTTGTAAAGCAACTGTTGCACTTCGGTTTGCTGCCTCAGCAGTAACTCTAGCTGGTGATTGCAGAATTGCAATCCGAGGCCGGATGATCTTGGACCAGGCATCGAGAAGTTTCAACTTTCTACTATCACGCACGGTATAAATAAAGAGGTGATACTGTGCAAACGAGTGGCCCGAAGACTGCGCCATTCCACATGTAACACATTCTTTTCGCTGACGCTCACTCGTAGAAGCTTCGACTTAAGACCATCTACTTTCCAAAGACTATAATTAGCATACCGTGCCCTCGAGAAAGATGTTTCGTTCATTAATTCCTTCTGGTACGCCGAGAACACCAGCTCCGAGCAGCCAGCCCGTAGCGCCCTCTATTCTTAAACATGCAATTACTGGCCTCCGAGGCATTTGCAGCACCGGGGCCGAATCCGTGGAGCGCGAAACCTCCTATATAAACAAACATGGAGAAGAAGTACGATTCAGCTGGATAGCATGTGCGTACTACGTGTTTGCTAACTTCCATTCATCTAGATCTTCTTTCGTGGCGAGTCCCCACCACCAGGATACAGATTCCTTCCTGCTGGCTCCCACTACCTTACTCGGCACTGTCGTATTCTGGCTAAAAAGCAAAGAGTGAATTTGTATGCACTTGTAAGTTTTGAGGGGCAAAAACGCGTTTCTCCATTCTTTGTGCTGAATTTCATATATCTTCACAGTACCTCCCGTGGATCAAGAGGTCCAAGACTAAGAGCCCCTTTACTGTCTTTACAGGCCAAAGCGGCCTTTATGTCCCGGAGCGAATCTTCGCCACGGTTACGTCTCAATACGAGAAAATAATAGATAAAAGAGACATGAAAGTGGCTCGAATCGTGAACAGAGATTATCCTCGTATGCCATCAGAAGATAAGGCTGAATTCCGGAAGCGCTGCTCCTCACCTCTTGTGCGGCCTTTGTCCGGAGACGACATTGCCAGTCTTGCCCAGCGTTATGCACGGGATCGATACACGGCGTTTTTATCTCTGTCTCGGTCCGAGGGCAACAAGAAAGCACGTGGAGAGGCGTGTCGAGAAGCTGAGCAGATTGTATCTTCCTGGCGTGGGCCATGATCTTTTTTCCTAGACACAACGGTTTTTTTTTTAATCCAAGCAGCTAAGAGCTTCGCGAATCGCGAGCTTCAGGTTTTCCTGACGTCGTGTTGTTACTTTGGGGCCTTCTGAGTGCCTTACTCGCGGTCGGTTAGAACACTGGGGATGACTCGTTGGTGCTCATACTTTGTCTCCCTTTCTCACTAAATGTATTCTCGCCATTGCGCGCTTGTATGAAACGGTTGGACTGGTGTATGAGTCGATGGAATGATGTGTAAGAGTCATTTGCCACCATACGAGCAGTCTTCATGATTTGCGTCGCCGTCTCACATTTGACGCGCTTGACGTCCGACCTTCCTGCCTTCTCATTCGCGATGGTTCGTTTTCTTGACTTGGACGGTACATTTGAGAGCCCGGCTTTCTATGATAACCGTGAAGGCTTCGCAAGACACGCGGTGTGTGAGAAGATACACCCATCCTCCGAAACTATCCGTCGTACGCGAGAGGTGAGTCTCGTTCGATTGCCTGTAATGTCGCTGATTTTGGGATGGAGGAATTACTCTGCAGTAGGTGGGAGCGTGGTCCGCGTCGCAACATACGTTGCGTGTAGGATACCGTCGACTCGGAGCACAGCTCTATCCCCAAACTGGAGTGAAGCTTGCGCTTCTTGGGCGGTTGCGAATTGCTTCTGCATTTGTAAGGAGAACAGGTGGCGGCCGTGTAACTCGATCACTCTCACATCCCTCAGGGTTCAGGCATAGTAGCGCAAGCTTTGAGGGACTGGATTCTTCAGGTTGATCTGGCAAAGGGTCGCAAGTTGCAACAAAGGCCACCAGGACCACAGTTCAACTTCTCGAAGTCAGCATGGATCAAACGGTTCATATGCAACAGGCTCCATGCACTATGACCTGCAGATGCGCGTATTATGACATACATATCTATACATAGGTTAGCTTGGTCGACCCCGTGTTCAGCATATGGCACCATACAGATCACGGGAGATGAGGCGCGCGGCAAAAGGCACACCGAGGCTTTGGGACTCCGCAGAGACCACCGATTTTCTATCGAATGGGGATGATCTGTGATTAACCAAAGTTGGAATTGGTTCAGATATCGGCGTGGATCATGAAGTTTGTACATACCATCAGTATGGGGCGAAGGAGTTGTCTTGTCTTCTGTTCGCGAGGTTCGTCGTTACAGAGGTTAGGTCCTATTGTGCGAAAGGCGGGGTAATTGATTTGTGGCCACTGGCGGCAGTCGCTGGAGGAATACTCTGTTAGGTTTGTAAAAAGAGCTCTCACCGTTCATGTTGCATGCAGTGATGCACAGACAAAGTTGCTCAGGAAATTTGAACATGACCTTTGACTTGTGCGTGTGCGTAATGAATCACGGAGGACAGTGACATGTGTGGATGATATAAGATAGCAAATTACCGTGCATCGCAGATAGATCATTGCTACCCTGTGAACAACACCCGCATGCACGTTAATATGATGTGCAGCTGCAGCCAAAGATGCGACGTAGTTGTAATGCTACGCATCGCGTCTTCCTTGTGAGTCCTGACTCCCCTTCCAACATGATAAGACAAACTGCACAAGATAAGATGCTGCCCAAGAACAACCGGTTTTCAGCAAGCCGCTCCCCCAGGCTATCTCTAGGCTATCAGTCCTGACTCCTTGGGTCTTGCTTCGTCGGCGAGTTGCACTTGCATGGCACCCTCCACCGCTCGTGCTACCTTATCAGAGAACAAGAGTCCGATAGTCCTCGGTGACTCGGTCGATTCACGTTCTTTTCGAGCACACGACGTTGACGGCGACATCTTTGTCGTCAGGACGGCGCATATTGATGTCTCGGAGGGCGACAGATGGAAAATAATTCACACGCGATAGTCATGGTGATGTGTTCGTGAGGGACACAGTCTTGAATTGCGCATGACGATGAAATGAACTCTGTTCAATTCGGCAGTCGCGTGACAGAAATGCTCGAGCTTTGACCGTTTCTGTTCGCCTTCATAGAGGTAGAGGTGATGGTTGCGATACGATACATTTCCACAGACGCGCATCACATGGAGACGTGTCGCAATAGTTCCTCTCTGATGCGCCTCTGATGAACGTGATAGACTCACGAACAAGGTATGGCATCTTTCTGAAGCTTCATCTCTCAATGCCTCGCTCATCCTCGCGGACTCGTGTAAGCTGAACACCTTGTAAAGTTGTGGGCAGCATAACAGCCAGACAGCACATCGGTGTGACAAACTTTCCCCGCCAGCTCATAAATCCTCCTGTTCGAATAGCGCGCTTGCCATTGTCGTTAATAAATAAACGCCGTGTTCGAGATATGTATGTACATACCTACACGACTAGTGACTCGTGAGAGAATAGCCTCCCCACCGCAGCAATCATAATACATACGCATTCGCGTCCCCAAAAGGCCCCTCATGCCCAATCCTGTGTACCTATACGCCGCGTCATATGGGCGAGAATCCCACAATCAATCACGATTGCAACTCCCGATCCGCGCTATCTCCGTCCGAACAACCAATCCCCCGCACAACTCCTTCACGATCGATCACGCCTATCTGTCCGCGTGGACTGCCATGCCTCCTCAATTCCCCATTCACCCATCCCCATCATCCAGATTTCCCTGAATCCGTAGTGTTCACTTTTCAAACTCTCCGACCGTAACACAGCTTGGCGTTCATGGCCACGCGCGTCCAGCTTACGAAGGATCGCCCAAGGGCACCGGCAGCTATGAAACTTGTCCTCACGTCCCAGTATCCAGTAACGTGCTGCAATGCGCCCTGTATGTCACTCAATATTTTTTTGTGCTACATACCCGCTCCTGACGCGCAGTGTTCAAGAAAATTGAGAGTGATTCTTCATTGAATCGCGGCGCTTGCGTGTGCCATTTCAGCTATTTGTACCCAGGGTGCCCTCGTCCATGTCGAGCCAAAGACTCAAGAGACTGACTGACTGACTGACCAAAACATTCCACAGCCTTCTTGTGCCTCAATTTTTTTCCTTTTCCTTGGGCAAGCCGACATCGCTAGTCAACTTTCAATTTTTGGGTGGGCCAATATTCCCCATCGTTCGGATTCTCACGAGTCGCGCATTGTCGAGAAGTTGTGGTTCAAGGTTGAAAGTGGCTTGGGCGCAGTCTGCCCAACGAGGGGAACCTGGAAACCCCTCATATTATCCGTTTTCCCCTCTCCGAGACACAGACGATAGAACCAGCAGGAACCGATACACAAACTATAAAATTATTTGTAGCAGCAAAGAAAACGAGAGAAGGGTGTTCTTGTTGCGACGGGACACACAAATACGCCCGTTGCTGATACCATTCAAATAGTCTGGTTGTTTCTCTTCCTGTTCGGCAGTGAACACTAGAGTTGTCGTGGTCTTGCTTACACAATCGGGGCTTTCTTTCTCCCCTCTGAACGGATATTCTTTCTACACCACGGGAAAAAATATACACAACTGCCTGTTCTGTCATGGCTGGCGCCCAGCAGTACAGGGATGTGGAGGTTCTCTTCGTCTTGAGAGCAATATTGAGAGGGCTGTGCCTCCGGTGGATCACCACCATGTTTGAGAGACGATTTGTGCGTCCGTTGACGGAGAATCAAGTGCGGTATATAAAGAATAAATACGGGCGAGATCCCCGCTTTGGGTAAGAGTTTTTCATCTTCTTCTTTTTTCTCTATCCCCTTCATCTTCTCTTTTTCTTTCTGTCTTTCCTTCTCCCTTCTTTTTTTTTCTAAAAGAAGGAAGAAAGAAAGATCAGTCACAGCCTCGACCCTTCGTCGTCGAAATATACCTCAACAAGAAGAAAGACATCATGGATTTGAATTTGTAATTATGGCTCCCCTATCTTTTCTTTTTGGGCACCACGAAAAGCCTCGAAGAAATTGCATCATCAAACTGACCTCCAATAATCTGTAGTACCCCCGTGGCCAACGCGCCCAACTTTGGCACCAGTAGCAACCGCCGCAGCGGTGACTACCCGGAGACTGATGATGTCCTCGGGATTGACTTTTCGCAATTTCCTAGACAGGACGCGGTTCTGCCGCAAGACAGTCTCCGTGTATCCGATTTTCCCCGCGCGGGAGCGGCGGTAGCGGCGGGCGCTTCTTCTGCCCCGGCGGCGGCGGCGGCGGCGGCGCCTGCGGCTGGTGCCATTGCCATTGCTATGCCGGCCACTGCTATGAGTATGCCGGCCCTTGCTATGCCGGCTCTTGCGCCACACCCGCCAGCCGAAATTGAATGTCCTGGACTTGGCCCTCTCAACAGGCCTGACCAAGGTATCATCAACATGAGTACCGTGGCCGCCACTGATCTGAACCCCCTGTATTACGGGTACCAGGGCGACGATGTGGACGCCGAATGCGATGAGATCGATGAATGGTCTGTTTGTCCCTCCTCCCCACCACGACGAGGAGAACACGCGGACTAACCAACGCTTCCCGGGAGTTTTTTTTCTCTCTTTTTTCTTTCTCTTGATTTAGTTTTGATGATGCGACTATGAATGTTCACATGGACTTGCACATGGATGCCAACACGGGTCCGCTTTTGAAACAACCTCAGAATTACGTTGATTTGCTACGCGGTACGGATTTCTCTTCATTTGGGCATAATACTGCCAATGTGTTGGAGCAGACATTGACAACGGCGGCGACTGAAGCCAATCAGGGCCAGGATTGTACTTTTTTGGATGCATCGGCGTGCGCGAATACCTTTGAAAATTTTGATTGCGGAGATGGAGATGTTGATATGGATTTCCTGGGAGATACGGATGCTGTCGCACTGCTGCTGCAGCAACAAGAGCTACAACATCAACAGCAGCAGCAGCAGCAACAGCAGCAACAGCAGCAGCCTCAGCAGCAGCAGCCTCAGCAGCAACAGCCTCAGCAGCAACAGCCTCAGCAGCAACAGCCTCAGCAGCAACAGCCTCAGCAGCAACAGCCTCAGCAGCAACAGCCTCAGCAGCAGCAGCCTCAGCAGCAGCAGCAACTGCAGCAGCAACACCAGCACCAACACCAACAGCGGCTACAGCACCAACAATGGCTACAGCACCAACAATGGCTACAGCAACAGCAACAGCAGCATGCTGAACAGGAATATCACCAGCAACGGCTACACCAGGAACAACAGCAGCTGCAACAGCAGGAGCAACAGCTACGACATGATTACCAGAGTTTCCTAGCACAACGCCAGCTCCTATTAAAAAAAGCGAATGTTTTAGCAGCGCATCGTCAGCGCTTGTCTCCCGGATCAAATGTTTCTGGCTGTCACGACGACACTTTTCTCGCATCTGGAGCGGTCCTCGGGGGACAGGAGCATCATACAGCACACAGCCGTCCACCCTGCGACCCAAACGCAGGAGACTTCAGTAATGTCGATGCAATGCTCCAACAACAGACCATGCAGTTGCCGTCGCCGCCGTCGCTGGAGAACCCGCTTCTTCAGCCTGCGCCTGCCCCCCGCGAGGGCGCCAATCTTGACCTACAAGCATGTCCAGAAGTCGAAGAAGACACAGATGACGAAGAGAAAGAAGATGATGATGAAGAAGAGGAAGAAGAAGAAGAAGAAGAAGAAAAAGAAGTTGATGATGAAGAAGAAGATGATGATGATGATGAAGATGATGATCAGGATGAGGAAGACAAATACGACGTCGTCGTCGAAGAGCCCCCACCACGTCCAGGTCGCAGAAAGATGCCATATCAGTTCATCAAAACCCATCCTAGGACGGAAGCAGAGGAAGACGTGTTTTGGGGGAAATGGGACGCCATGCAGAAGAGAGTAAAGCAAAAGCTACTTGAAGAACGGAGAGCTAAACGGAGAGCTGAAAGACGGAAAGCTGCAAAACGGGAAGCTGCACAGCGGGAAGCTGCACAGTGGAAAGGGGTTGTGGTTTGCTAACTTTGATGGGATCTGGAGAATCAGTATCTAGACAGGTACTGGAGTGGCGCAGACGGGTGGAAAAAGGGCGTTTTCTTTGTTGAAGCTCAAGCGGGTGTTTCGTGGGAGAATCGCGGGGGGGTTGCAGGCGCGGTTGCGTCAGGCTGCACTGCTGCAGGCATATGAGGCTATGAGCACGGGACATTGTTATCCATGAACGGGCGGGGTCGATTGTTCTTTCATCGCGGAGGAGTTTATATGAACACGGGGTTGTTGTCGTGGTGGACGTTCAGATACGGACGAGATCGCACACACAAATTCTTTCAACCCAATAGCTTGAGAAGGTAGAGGCCCATCTACTGACCAGTTTGAATCCATGAATCGAGTTGGGCGTTCCACGTCTTTGTTTGTCTGACTTTTGCCCATGTTCAAGGACGTGCTCGTGAAATGCATTTCTGTCCTGCTTTGGCGGCGGTTTGGCTTGTACCAATTCGTGCGTTCTCAAGAGACCTCTTTCTTTTGGACAGATTCTTGCTCCAGCGTAACCGAATGGCTCTGGTAAATTGGGAAGCATTGGCCTTTGCATAAGAGGTGCTGGGTTATCTAAGTTATCCCAACTTTGCAATGGACATCGAACGGCACGAGATTGGATTGTAATAGCCAACTCTTCCAGTCGTCTTGGGTGCGAAGGAAGGTCGGTATGGAGTTGGTCTTGAAAGCTTTGACTTAAGCTACGACTCGTAATTGTTATGAATGACATTCGCGTGCACAGTTGGAAACTTACGGCCTTGTCTCTGTCGGCTGAAACTTACAGAAAGAACTTGAGAAAAGATGCTTCCGCACCGCTCTACCCATATGCTTACGAAGCCTTCTGAGTTCTGTCGAGAGCTGCATTTGCACTTTCAAAAGAGCTCAAAAGGCTTCGGAAGGACGATCCAGATCGCGTCATTGCGAGAGTCTTCGACATCTACCGACCTGGTGATGATCCCGTGTGGGTAAAGCGGTGCGAAAGCATCTTTTCTGAAGCTTTATCATCTTACCAACGAGCGTCGATTCCGTACTTCTGGCACATGCTGGATATTTCTGTCCTCAGACTCTTGATCGTCAGATTGAGCAATGACTGAGCGATGAGGTTCTTGTATCGCATGCACATCTCGATGGCATCATGCGGCGTGGTGTCATTGGTAAATGAGAAGGAGCGACCCGAAACGCGACCAATCACCGCTGACCAGGTTGAATGGCCGTCGATGTCATGTCGATGCTGCATCGGCCAGCTCGTGCTATTTCGTGTCGGATACTCCGTAATGTGAAGAACAACAGTAAAAGAACGGCAACTGGTTGAGCTGGTTGACGTTAGAGAACGTGAAACAATAGGAAACAGCAAAACAGTTATGTACAATACTTTTAGCACATTCGGAGACGCTCGAAATAAAAGGGCCGAGATTAGCTCGCGCGGCGCGCCCACGCGGCTAGCCAGGCCCAGGACTCGTCTCCACACTGAACTTGTCAGAAAGGGGCGCGCTCGAATCCACCCCGTGCAGTACGGTGCAGAACGCTACCCGTTTCTAGACCCGTATCGGCACGCCGCACCACACGCGAGTCGCGACAAAGCAACCTGAACTTGGCACATCTGAACCCTCATTCCACCGACAACCCGACGACGCTGATTCGGAGCTCGCCAACTTCTGCATTTGGCGCCGGTAGACCTCCTGCCCGACCGAGGACCGGCTAAAACGAACCACTACCTAACAGACTTCGCGAACGCGGCCCTTGCTCTTCACTGTGAAAAATCGTTCAAGAAAAATGGCGGACAAACAGCCAGAGACTCCTGCTCCTCGGCAGAAGCTCGAAGGTGCGGCAGCAAAATACAAGACACTGAAAATTAGCACTTGATTATTCCGTCTTCCACTGCGACCATCCAGCGCGCTAACCAGCTTCCAGCCCATATCAAGTCTGCGGACATGGTGAGGAGCTATTGATGATCCAAAGTCGGTCGATACTACGACAAGGCGCTGACGGGGGAAGACAGGCCGAGGAAATGCAGCAAGAATCGATCGATATCGGTACGTCAATTGTCGCGCGGGTTGAGATCCGACACGGGGGAACTCCCATGCAGAACGATCTGGGTGAATGGAGCGAAACAATCGTTAACAATCGTGGCAGCTCAGGAAGCCATGTCCAAGTTCACCATTGAGAAGGTATGTGATTGGGCTCATACGAACGCGATAGCAACAAACACATGATGTGTTTGAGCTGCTGATCCAAACTGCTGCTTCTGCTGGCCTGACCTTATGTGCTAACTACCTACTTCCTGCGGATTAGGACATTGCTCAACATATCAAGCGCACAGTTCGTACTATTCATCTACCAACGAGACGAGCTTCGCGTTTCGCAATCCATATGTCGACACGCGAACTGGATTGGGTGCCGGAATAACGCGCACGACTGACACCACTATAGTTTGACGAACGAAAGGGACCGACTTGGCACTGTATTGTTGGCCGAAACTTTGGTAGTTTTGTGACCCATGGTTCGTGACAGCTATTTCTGATAATGCTGCTTTGCTCCTTTCTGCTTCGCTTCTTTGAGGCTTTGTTGTCATTGCCGCGAATAAATGCGCTCCCAATACTAAAGTGTACATCCAGAAACCAAGCACTTCATCTACTTCTACCTCGGCCACTGCGCGATCCTCCTCTTCAAGACGCAATAGACGACGACCGCGAAACTATATGCCGCGCCAAGGAACGCGGGTTTCTTTACAAGGAATAGGTCACTTGGGGTTCATGAGCTCCGGGGGGAAGTGCAGGACCTGCCGGGCTGGTATCGCTTGCTGAGCTTACCATTTAATTGAAGACGCTGGATCGAGGGGCCAAGGCGACGAAAGGGGTTGAAGGTCGGGGGTTCGAGGGTGAAGACGAGAATTGGAGGCAAGAGATTGAAGCGAGGGAATTGAGATATCAAAGAGGTTGAATAGTAAGACGATTGGTGGTCGAACGATTCAATAGGGAAAGAAGGGGGATGTCAATTTTCAAAAGCCGGAGAGCAGGGACGCCGGCGCTGCGGGAGACGCAGTCGTGTTTTGCTTTGATAGCGCGAATGAACGAAGTTCCACGTACGACTTGGACCGTCTGCACATGATCACATGCGACTTGGAAGACTTCTACACGCGGAGCGTGCCAGACAGGTTCGTTTAGTCGGCTTCACGTTCCTGTGCCACCATTCTTGCCCTCTCGGCAGCTCAATTTCGGAACTGTCAACTGCCGCACGCAAAGTTCCCGCGGAGAGCGATTTGTGTGAAGATGAGCCGAGAAGAAGAAAGGATTAAGCTTGTATTCAAACGTTCAACCTGCAGAGCCTTCTCCTGGGCCGCCAAGAGCATACAGCTTTTGCTTGGAGGATGACTCCTGAGTGAGCAGGTTAATGTAGCTCCATATCTTGACTCCATGTGTATTTTTATGTATCATGCACTCTGCATGTATGTCTGTGTGTGGTTTCCCTACGTCACTGTTGCATGTTCTGTGGATAGTCACATACATTATAGTGGTTCACGCGAGTGAGTCACTATAACACCATGCAACTATGATACCTAACTGTACTTACCTACCTATATATGTGCGCTGGCTGAATAATAATAAGTCGTCGGTACACATCTGCACTATCTGCCTTCTCCAGCTTTTATCATGTAGGGTACCCTTGGCACGAAGCTCCTACCCTATTGCACGAGCACGAAAACCCCCTTTCCGCCAACTTGACGGACAGGACGGGAAGAATGGCAGGCTGTGACGCCATCGCAACGTGTCAATTTGGCAAAGCATCCAACAATAAAGTGAGCACGAGAAATGAAGTGAGAAATGATAGGGACTCAACATGGAGTCCAACAGCGTGTACCTATGAGAGGTGCACCATCGCCAACGTCCAAAGTGAGAAATGACAAGGATTGCAAAGGGAAGGCAAGTTAGGTATGTATGTACCTATATAAGCGCTCGGTGGCGCAAGTAGCCCGTGCGAAATTATTCAAGCCATTCTACGTACGGAGTATAGACTGTATAGTGCCACTGACATGGGACTTGTAGCAGGAGTCAGGACTACCTACTCCGTACGAAGCATATAGGTATGTACAGTTGCATGACTTTTAGAATAACTGCCATTCGCGGCTGTAGCATTAAGGGTGTAGTTACATAGGCACTTGTGCCATATCAAGCCACAACTACGGAGAGGTAAGAAGCACGAGAGATGGTGAGCCGCATCTTGTTGAGCCTATTCAATGGCGCCAAAGAGCATCCACGATTGTCCATCTGGATAGACAGGTACCTTTGGGTGGCCTACTAGGAGGTAGGTACCCAGTTGAAATGACTTCTCCTCCCCATAATAAGACGGAATTCCCAAGTCGTGTTGAAAATAACAAAAGCACACAAAAATAGGGAACCCACGACGCAACCAGCGGAGGCTTTTTGGACCTGGCTAGATAGAGTCAATGACTCAATAGACAAGCCACGCCATGTGCGGGATTTTACTAGCCATATTTACATAATATTCCGTACACGGAACAAGGGTGGAGATTGGAGAAGAAAGGGCAGAACTGAGTACATACCTAACTATGTTCCAACGGAGTATATTCGACGTACGTACCTCCAGGGCCATCTCGCTCCGGAAAGCAGGCCCCAGGGCGCTTAGAGACAGAATCCCTGCTTCTCGTCGGATTCCAGAAGCCGTTAACTTAATCTAATTGATTGATTCTGACCGGGGCCAGAGAACCCAGCGCCTCCCTCCATGAGCGAGAAACACTTGTGACTTGACATAGACTTTGCACGTTGCAGAGCCTGCAGACTGCAGCAACTCAAGGCAATGCAATGCAATGCAATGGAGGTCCTGGGCATGCGGCATTGCCTCATCTTGTCGGCCTATGTATTCAAATTTCAGACTCACAAGAGGGGGGATCAGGTGCGAAAGCGGGGGTGGCTTAATAAACTCAACTTCTCGAGTCTCGGAGCAACAATGTTTCCGCCGGGCGGACGGTTCGGTGGAAGGCAATACGGAATATGACCTCGCCCGCCAGATTAGGTCAAGATAGAAACCTTAATGCCCCTTCGGGGGCCATCTTTGGAAAGGGGTCTGAATTCGTCGCCCTACAAATCAAACAAGTTGGTGCCCTGCTGCCAGCTGGTTGCATCAAAACCAAGTTTGCACATCAATATCAAACAACTTGCCACCCCCTGGTTGTAACGTCTTTTCGCATGGAATCGAAGCGTCTATTCGTACCGAGTAGGGAGGCTCTACGATGTCTCTACTCTGTAGAATGTAATTCCTGGAACTGATTGTATAGGTACGTGTCTTTTTATTCAAAGCGCACGCGAGTGAAGAAAAGTCAACTTGGCTCATCTACCTACATTCAATTCCATCACACCAAGAAAAGCGTGCCCCCCTTGGCTAGGCTTGGTGAGGAAATCAAATCAAGCCTCAAGGACAAGACGAGGCTTTGCGCTTGTCCAGATCGAGGCGCCCGGGAGTCGGACATGAACTGAGCGCCGGGGATAGGTGGGGCTCGGAATCCCTATGTACCTTGCATTTCACCTGCGGACGGAATTCATGTACGGAATATAAAGTACAGTACATACCTAGGTACCTACTCCTTGTCTCTAGTTGCGTACCGTGTACATACTTCACTGCTGGGAGCTTGAGATATCTTCCGTTGAACTAAATAATAGATAGGTAGGTATATATGCATGGGAATATAGAGTACTCTGTACAAATACTCTATTTCTGATCGCCTTGGGCGGTGACGGCCGTTTAATTATCGCAGCGCACGTGGGATACAGGACTCACATTGCCTGCAACAGGTGGTTGTAACTTGTAGGTACATATGTATAGGTATACCTAATACCTAGGTAGTAGGTACCTAATGTACGTAGTACTCCGTATATGCAGACTCACTTTGGTGCGCTCTGTCACGTGGGTGGCCCCATCCAGATTCCAGACAAAGCCTGCAGGCTGCAGCGGGCTTGTCCGTCCGGACTTCGACTTCGACTTCGAGTGCGGTGCTCAAGTGCATTTTGTGGCGTTGCCAGGGCCCAGAACAGGTGTGTCGGCGACTCGGCGGGCGGGTGCCCTGGCGGGAGGGGGATGGCTCACGGACTGTTCTCTCAGGACGTGCGGAGATGATTGATGGTGAAGTGAGTTTGGCGACGATTGTTATTTATTAACTTGGCACTGCCAAACTATATGCTGGGGTTTGGATCTGGTTTGGCTACGGAGTATGTACATACCTTACCTATGTAGTGCCGCTCGAGCCGGCGAGATGGGAACGAGATTTGTCCAAGAAGTCTGGGATCTATGGTCAAGGATTGTCTCCATGAACTCCGGGACTTATCACTTTGAAATCCAACAGCCAAACTCGCTCGTCTTGAGCGTCTCAACGTGTACGTAGGAAGTGCTGCTCAGCGTCCCAAGTAAAGCTCAGGGCGGTTTCAGGAACATTTGGCTTCCCCCCCGAATTAGCTCTGCGATGGCCCAATTTCCGGCAGACCCATGCCAAAGGCAAGCCGGCGCTTCTTGGCACTTCTACAGATTTGCCATCAACCGAGAAGTGCCATGCGTTTGCCGAGTGGCGGACAGTGTAACTCAGCCCGTCGGCTCTCTGGCGAGGCTGGGAAAGAACGCAGCGATTACTTGACTACATACCGCCGGCTTGAGAGCAGAAGAAGCCGCCGACCTTGATGTCCTATAATCTATTACGGAGTACATACGGAGTACCTACGGAGAGGTAGGTACCTACCTGGTAGGTTAGGTACTGTACGGACACTACGGAGTACGGAGTAGCGAGAACTGGACCAATTGGCAATGGTAGACCGTAGAACCCTTGCAAGTTGCCCCGCTTCCAACCAGCCGAGCAACAGAAGCTCATGTTTCTCGCAGTCCGGGGACTGCAGTAGGGTCGCACATAAGACAGGCCTTCTGACTTCCGCAATTCCGCCATTTTTGTTTTCCAAACATGGTTTCAAGCCCCGCCCAATGGCAATCCACCACATTATCTCTTGAT
>SRQG01000212.1:0-49302 GCA_018360325.1 Claviceps aff. humidiphila group G2b
CCCCCCCCCCCCCCCCCCTCAAGAAGGGAGATTGATGTCGGTTCCAAAATGCCTTACAACAAGAACAGTGCGCAGCCGAATGGCAACAAGGACTGCAACACAAAATATGCCAACAAAAAGGCAAGGAAGCAACGCTTGGCACTCGCGGAAGTTGCCGTCGAAGAGTTGAACGCGCTCACAATCGCGGACAAACCACTAGACGCTCGAAAGAATGCGGTCCCAACCGCTACGAACAAAGATGCCATAGTGTGCCTGAAGGGAAAAGGCACCATAGTCCCAAAAAATGATGTGGTGCAAAAGAAACCGCCCAAACCGGCCGAAGACAAAGATGCTGCAGTGCATCAAAAAGGAAAGGGCGTTGCTGTCCCTAAACATGATGGTAAGTTCTCAGATACAGACTTGGCCTCAAATAAGCGCATAGATGGTAACAGAAAAGTTCGCTACTAGGCTTTTCAAGCCCGAACTCTCCTTAGCGGAGAAGGCAATCCTGAACATGAAGATCTGGACTCATTTTGATCCCAGAGATCCAGGTTCTGGGGTTGCCACTCTCATCAATACCCAGCTCGCTACTGTGGAAAATTACAAAGATGATGAACCCATATACACCTCAGTTATAGTCTTGACCTTGAACAAGTCAATGACTGGTAACAAAAGAGTTCGCTATACAGAGAATGTGACACAAAAGACGATTTCGACCAGCCCAGTCGAAAAAATGGCTACCCCGACAGCAGTCCATAGGCCGATGAAAAAGAAAATAAGAACGAAGAAAAGGAATCCAGCTGGAGAAGGAGCTACAGCCCCTACTCGCTCCATCGTCAACCCAACCAAGGTGGTCAAGCCCGGATTTACTGCCAAACTTACCAAACGAGGAAAGCGACTGGCAACTCTGGTGAGCAGCCAAAGTCCGACAGAAGGTGACGGGCTCCTATCTAACGATAAAGGCAAACGTGTGGGCCGTGAGCTTCACCACCACCGATGACGCCATGGCATGCGTGGGTAAGGGCATCAAATTCGGAGTAAAAGACGGCTGTACTTCTCCTATGGAAGTACAGCTAGAAAAATATCTCACCAGTGGCCCTAGGATCTTTATCTGCGAAAGACAGGGGCCAATTACCAACTCGGAAGCGCAGCAAATGATCTCATCGGCTGAGTTTCTGAGCTGCAACAAATTTTGGTACGGAACATACAAGCGAAGGGGAGTCGAAGGGGCCAAACGTGTTTTGGTCCTGGAGACTCCTCCAGAAGTCACAACAATGGGATTTTCGGGCCCAAATGGATACGAGCTGCGCTTTAGGCCAGAAAGCCGTGATGGGAGATGTGAGTTATGTGCGTGGCCGACGAATCAGGATCACGGCACACTGAAGTGCCAATTTTTGGCGGGGACAGTCATCCCCGAGAATATGCCAATGAGATTGGAGGAGATTCCAATCAAGGTTGCCATTCCCAAGGAAATCATTTTAAAAATCCCAATCATTTACCTTTTTACAACGATCGTTGATAACGATGCCTGCAAACAAGCAAACACATTCCCCAGAGGGTAAAGATGCGTCGAAACCAAACACGCGAAGAGCGAGAAACAGACAAGCCAGAAAAGCTAGACTGGGTTTATCGGAAATCTCGATCAATCAGTTAAATGCCCTGGCCATTGCTGATCCTTCACCAAACGCGTTGGTTAAGACTGGAACCGTGCAAGAGAAATCACCTGTGGTAAAGGAAAAGAACGATGAAAAATTACTCAATGTGTCGAAGCGCACTGGCAAGTTCCAATTTAATCCTGTCCCAACTGGAGCAAGAGGATAACAAAAGTTCATGACATAGAAAATGCGGGTTCGCCGGTGAAAAAAGTAACCGAAACTTCCGATGGTCAATCCAATGAGAAAACAATGAGTGAAAAGAAAGATTCAATCCCGGCACAAACAAAGAGAGGAAAGAAAGACTCAATCTCGGCACACCCAAATACCAAAACAAACAGGGTGATGAAGCCAGGAGTTAAGGCCAAATTTACAAAGCGTGGAAAAAGACAGGCTGACAATGCCGGAAGCTCCCAAGGACAATCTGAAGGCGAGGGCTTACTCTCCAACGGGAAGCATTTGGTATTCAGACCACCTCACAAAAAGAGACATTGATGTGGGATCAATGATCGAAATTGTGATGGATTCTCTGGAGAAGGGAGGGATCATCCCTGAGAATATAAGCCCTGTAAATCCAATGTGGACTTGCGCGTTTGGCTCCGTCAATGATGCAAGAGCATGTGTGGGCAAAAAAATCTCGTTCGATGCTGAAGAGGTGGTATTGGAACGATAGCTGACCAGTGGGCCGAGAGTTTTATTTGTGATAGGATCGGTCCTATCACAAATAACGAAGCACAATATCTAATTGCGACTGCCGATTTTCTAGCTGGAAATAGTTTCTGGTTCGGAACCCACCAGGTCAGTCTTCAGAGGAGTAGGGGGTGCAAAGCGTGTGTTGGTATTGGAAACCCCCCCGGAGGTAACCACAATGACCTTTCAAGGTCCCGGAGGGTATGAGCTCCGTTTCAGACCGGAGATTCGGGGCGGTAGGTGCGAATTCTAATTTCTGCGTGGGACAGAAAGGAGAAGATCATACCACGATGAATTGCAAATCGTTGGCTAGGACGAAAGTCCCTGAGAATATGCCGATGAGGTTGGAAGAGAAGCCAGTTGTGGTGAGTACTATCTCCAATCTTGGGAAGGTTACTTCCATTATACCCAAACATACATGATACACCTATCAAGGTTGCTACCTTCAACTGCAGATCACTTGATTTTTCCCAATTGAGTGATCTCTGCAGATGGATGGTGATGGAGGGTATCGCTATCGCGGCCCTACAGGAAGTTAGGCTTTTCAAGCCCGAACTTTCCTTAGCGGAGAAGGCAATCCTGAACATGAAGATCTGGACTCACTTTGATCCCAGAGATTCAGGTTCTGGGGTTGCCACTCTCATCAATACACAGCTCGCTACTGTGGAGAATTACAAAGATGGTGAACCCATATATACAGACAATGAGGGACGTCTATTAATTTGTCGTGTGAAAATAGGATTGCTAGACCTACGGGTCGCGAATATTTATTGCCCGGGAGGGGAAAAGAACTGGCTTAAATGGACGAGTAAGTGCATAAAGTCCCTAGAAAGCCAAAAACATGAACTAGATATACTCTGTGGTGATTGGAACTGCACAGAGGAGGCAAATGATCGAACATCCAGAAAGTTACCCAGGAAGGGCATCAGAACCCAATTCGTTCAACTTTTGCGGTGCCTCGATGGCGATCGCAATCATTGGACGGATTGTTGGAGAGCATGCCACAGGGATGAAATTGAATATACGCATGCTAACACCTCTGTTGGACAGTCCCGTGTTGATCGGATATATACAAATAAAGAGCTTTTACATCAGATGAAGGAAGCAGTGATATGCCCCCCTCCTGTGCCTTCTGATCACAAACCAGTGATTATTACTTTCCGTGGACCTTCCACTGTCCTGAGAGGACAAGGCCGATGGAGATTGAACCCACTCTTGCTAAAACAGCCCCATATTAGGACTCAATTGAAAGAGTAGGAACCTGACTCATGGCTGGAAGACAAAAGGCACGTATGCGAAGAACTGGTTAAGGTGTCAATAAAAGATCAAAGAAACAGAAAATCGCTGTATCACGCAGAAAGACAATGAGACTAAAGAAACAACGAATACCTGAAAGGATGTCCGAGAAACTCGAGCGAAAGATCCTATCATCCGAAGCAAGAGATACAGTAATGGGCCAGGAATCAATAAGGGAATACGCATACAATGCCATGGCTAAATCTATGTTTTTAACAATTCTGTTAACCCTTTTTGATTTGTTCAAAGTTGGTATAGATATCGTTTGGACTTCACCAGAGCTTGTTCGATTGTTCAGTTGAACATTTGCATTTTTCACCCTTGGGTGCGTCTGGGCATCGACGACGATGGTCTCGTTGGGCTTTGACACTAAAAAGATTTTTATTAGGACATGTTCAATCTCCATCGGCCTTGTCCTCTCAGGACAGTGGAAGGTCCACGGAAAGTAATAATCACTGGTTTGTGATCAGAAGGCACAGGAGGGGGGCATATCACTGCTTCCTTCATCTGATGTAAAAGCTCTTTATTTGTATATATCCGATCAACACGGGACTGTCCAACAGAGGTGTTAGCATGCGTATATTCAATTTCATCCCTGTGGCATGCTCTCCAACAATCCGTCCAATGATTGCGATCGCCATCGAGGCACCGCAAAAGTTGAACGAATTGGGTTCTGATGCCCTTCCTGGGTAACTTTCTGGATGTGTGATCATTCGCTTCCTCTGTGCATTTCCAATCACCACAGAGTAAATCCAGTTCAGGATTTTCAATTTCTAAGGACTTGATGCACTTACTTGTCCATTCTAGCCATTTCTTCTCGCCCCCTGGGCAATATACATTGGCGACCCGCAGGTCTCGCAAGCCTATTTTTACACGAGAAATTAGCAGACGTCCCCCATTGTCTGTGTATATGGGGTTGATCATCTTTGTAATTTTCCACAGTAGCGAGCCGTGTATTGATAAGAGTGGCAACTCCAGAACCTGGGTCTTTGGGATCAAAGTGTGTCCAGATCTTGATGTTCTGGATTGCCTTCTCCGCTAAGGAGAATTCGGGCTTAAAAAGCCTAACTTCCTGTAGGGCCGCGACAGCGATACCCTCCATCACCATCCATCTGCAGAGATCGCTCAATTGGGAGAAATCAAGTGATCTGCAGTTGAAGGTGGTAACCTTGATAGGTGTATGTTGGGGGATAGTGGGAGTAACATTCTTGAGATTGGAGATACCTAGTACTCACCACATCTGGAATATCTTCTAGCCTCATCGCCGCCGGTCATCGGCATATCTTCTGGGACAATTGTCCCCGCCAAAAACTGGCACTTCAACGTGCAGTGGTCCTCGTTAGGTTAGGTATTTGGCCACACGCAAAGTTCGCACTTTCCACTGCGATTCTCAGGCCTGAACCGTAGCTCGTACCCGTTTGGGCCCAAGAAAGTCATTGTCGTGGCTTCCGGGGGAGCCTCCAGAACCAAAACTCGTTTGGCTCCTTCAACTCCTCGAACTTTGTGGGTCCCATACCAAAATTTGTTATCTTTTAGGAGCTCGGTATCCGTAGGTACCTAAGTTATAATCAATTGTTGAGCTTCAAGATTAGTGATCGGTCCTTGACGATCACAGATGAACACCCTCGGACCACTCGTGAGGTACTGTTCGAGAGGAGGTAGGTACCTAACTCTTTGCGGTGGGTCACATCCAAATCGTTGATTAGGTACATAGTTACGGTACCTACCTAGTTAGAGAGATTACCTATGCCTGGTCTCCTAGATACAGGCTTACTCTATTCTCATCTCATGACTACCTACATGATCCTACTTGGCCACCGACAAGTCTTCCAATGCGAGAATTGCATAGACGAGGAAGTTGTGCATGTGCGAGCCAAAAGTATGAAGATGGAAAGGCTATACTCGTGGGTAAAACGTTTGAAAAAAGTAGGTAACCCAGTTACCCACGGGCCACGAGTAGGCAGAAACAGGAGCGGCGGCGATGGTGGTCACTGGTGACACCCTTGAATCGTGGATGAGGCTACCTAGGAGGTATGTCATGACTCATGACTCATTGAGGTACATAGGAAGTGGGCCAAAGGCCTTACAAGTTACAAGTTACGCCGACTCCACACCAGCTTCAACTTGTTACCTCTTCACTGATATCACTGATACAACAACACAACGCCGAATTGAAATATTCACTGCAGCGTATAAAAACGGTACGTGAGATATAAAAATACGCTTGTGTCTTGCTAATGGATATCTTGTCCAAGTCAGAGATTCCAGCATGGGGCGCAAGCGGCCAAGGCTCGCCGACGCGTTCATCGATCTTCAAAATCTGTCAGATACATCGCTGTCTGATGAGTTTAATCAAAGCAAAATGCACGACGAAATCGAGGCCAGCATGCGCGAAGAAAAGGAGAAAAGTAATTGTACAGCCACATCGAGCAGAAATACACGGCGGCATGACCTCCGCGAAGAAAGAAATCGTGCAGCCACATCGAGCACATATACACCGCTATCTGAGTTTAATCTAAACGAAATACACGACCGAATCGAGGCCAGCATGCGCAAAGAAAAGGAGAAAGGTAATCGTGCAGCCACATCGAGCAGAAACACACGGCGGCGTTACCTCCGCGAAGAAAGAAATCGTGCAGTCACATCGAGCACATATACACCGCTGTCTGAGCTTAATCTAAGCGAAATACACGACCGAATCGAGGCCAGCATGCGCAAAGAAAAGGAGAAAAGTAATCGTGCAGCCACATCGAGCAGAAACACACGGCGGCGTTACCTCCGCGAAGAAAGAAATCGTGCAGCCACATCGAGCACATATACACCGCTGCCTGAGTTTAATCTAAGCGAAATACACGACCGAATCGAGGCCAGCATGCGCAAAGAAAAGGAGAAAAGTAATCGTACAGCCACATCGAGAAGAAATACATGGCGGCGTCGACTCCGCGAAGAGATTCGACGCCGTAGCCCTACCGAGGGGGGGCTATGAATGCTATCTACATGCTGTAGTAACTGGCTCGACGGCGACAACGAGGGACACATGATGCTGAAGGTATCTTCTTCATTCGAGGACGACCTTTTGTTCATAGGCTGCAGTTGGAGCCGGAGATCGAAGGGCTCGGGAGAATCGGGGCCGAAGATACGTGGATGGACCCCGTTGAAGAAGGTGCGTGGCGGTCCATGTAGAGTCCAACGTATGCTCGGCAGGACTCAATCGCGATTTTCACAGTGAGGCAATTGATGGCTCTTGTAATGGCAAGCCGGACACATCTAGTGAATTGTACGCCAGTGACCGACCACAGATCTACAAGAAGCGGCATCAGGACGTGAAGCGCGATCCGCCGATTCTAATGGCGCTCGCTCCGATCAATGGTAAGTCACATAGCCCCCGGCGTTACAACCTTCCTTCAAAACACATCCGTTGCGTCGATGCAGGGCTTGTGGCATACAGTGACATAGGGCCCCAGCTTCTGCCTCTATTGCCGCTGCCCGCATCGTGTGGATATGGCAAATCCTAATGGCAAGCCCTCATCAACATCCGCAGGCATCCCCTTTGAGCATGCTTGGACATGATTGATACCGTATTTTCATGAGCACACACCATTGCTGGTAAACATCGACCAGAGAGCATCAATGACCCGTTTCTCCCGAATGCAGCAAGCAAGCACTACATTGTGGCTGGCATGAGTCTGGCGACGTGTCTAGTGATGTATCATGTGTCTGGTGATGTGTCCGGTGATGCGTCTGGTGATACGTCTGGTGACTGTTGACCACGATGTCTGCCAACGACTCCTTGCAAATCGTTGAGTGGGAACTTGGGAAGTAGACACCATCACCGACTCGGTGCAAAAACGTCATGTCAGACGGCCAAATGAAAAGCCCCCGAATCCTGCTGCCTGGCACATCGCACCGTGCACGACACCATCCCGGTCGCCTAGACCCCGGAGATCCAATCGCTACGGTTATACATGTCCGCCACGTCTGACTCGGTGCGGCGCCTGAAAGAGCTGAACTGAACAGTTGGGCAAGCCGACAATGCAATAGCCTATAGGTATACGGTATCTACATAAGAAGAGGAAATTTTCATGTACATGTTGGTTTCTGTCACGATGCGCGTTCCGCCGATGTGATGAGGCGTGCATGTTGTGACACCTCAATACAGCCGCATTCACACTTCTTCACACCGTGGCGCTGTTTGCAATCTGTCAGAGCTTGTTATAGTCTCTTTGATGTTTGTGCGCGTGTGTATTAAATAGGTGAGGTCGGAAGATGCTATGATTGTTGGGTTTGGTCTGATTCTCCTCGTCCCTCCTGCCTTTTTGTTTTGCACGGGATGTGCATTGCTGAAGCACACGACTACATTTCCAATTCCACCTTGCACTGGCTGTCATACAGTAAACGCAAAAACGAAAAAGTGATAAGGATATAAGCTTCTAGCATGGCGTTCAATGCGCCCTTGACGTCTGGAACTCCCGAAAAGGCAATTCCACCACCAGAGTAAGACGGTTCGCTTTCATCCACCTCTCACTTACACCGATCACAAACAGATATCACGGTGTATCAACCCCTTCAACATAGAAATCATCCACTCTTTGACCATACCAGATCATAATGAAATCTCCCTCTAACTTCCTGTCGTCAGCCCTCCTGCCCCCTCCTCCCCCATGACCGACAAAGCAACGCCTCCGCCCCAAAGACCAACATCAACCACCGTCGCGGAGCCCGAGATAGAGAATCCCCTCCGACATTTATCCCGCGATGAGCTCTTCGCAAAAGTCTCCGTCTTCCACGACCACAAACATCTGCAAGACCATATCGACCTCTCTCTCCTGCAGAGGGGGGCTCTCGTGGCGCAGGACCCTGCCAATTTCGAGGCTCTCGATCTTCTAGACGACGTGGAGAAGAATGCGCTGCGCCAGGAGCATACGCATCGGTGGAAACACCCCTGGGCGTTATACTATACGATCATCCTCAACTCGATTGCTGCAGCTATTCAGGGGTGGGACCAGGTATGATGAACTCGCGAGTTTTACCAACTTTTCTATACCCACGGCCCTCTTAGTCTCACGTACACAAGCGTGGAGGACGAGGTCTTTCAAAAAGGGAATTCACTGACAGAATAATTGGCCAGACTGGCTCCAATGGCGCCAATTTGTCCTTCCCAGACGCTCTCGGTATCCCTGACTCCAAAGGATCAAGCTGTGGTCCCGTCGCAAACGAAGGCGAGTGTGCGAAAAACAGCTGGATCATAGGTCTCGTCAACTCGATGCCCTACATCACCATCTGTCTCTTGTGAGTGTCTCCCCTACCCAAAGTGAACATGTAATGCCGTCGAAAACTTCCCCATGCCCTCTGGCCACCCCTGAACATAAGGCTGATTCCGTGAAAACGCAGCGCTGGATGGCTGTCCGATCCTCTCAACGACTTGCTCGGCCGCCGCGGCGTCATCTTCATCGCTGCCATCTTCTCCCTCCTCGCCCCCTTTGGAATGGGCCTCTCACAAACATGGGGCCAGCTCGCCGCCTGTAGAATGCTTCTCGGTCTAGGCATGGGCCTCAAAGAAGTCACCGTGCCAGTCTTTTCCGCTGAGAACTCACCCGCCATTATCCGCGGCGGGCTCGTCATGTCCTGGCAGATGTGGACAGCGTTTGGTACATCCCCCCTCTCTCTCTCTCTCTCTCTATACTTCTGTTTTCTCACACTCCTGTTTCTTTTTTCTTGAATGATTTCCACATAGCATTGTACCTCAATAAAAGACGCAACACCACTTGTATGCTAAATACTTCTACAGGCATCTTCCTAGGCACCTGCGCGAATCTCGCCGTCGGCAAAACCGGCGCCATAGCCTGGCGTCTCCAATTCGCCTCGGCCTTCATCCCCGCTGTGCCTCTTGTCATCGGCGTGTATTTCTGCCCCGAAAGCCCCCGATGGTATCTCAAGAAGAACAAGTATCCCCAGGCATGGCGTTCGTTGCTGCGTCTGCGTAACACGCCCCTCCAGGCGGCTCGGGACCTTTTCTACATCCACTGCCTGCTCGAGCAGGAAGAGATTCTGGTGCGGGAGTCGGGGCTCAAAGTCGCAGGTAACATGTTTACGCGCTTTGTGGAGTTGTTTACGATTCCGAGGGTGCGGCGCGCGACGTGGGCGTCTGGGATTGTGATGATTGCTCAGCAGATGTGCGGGAGTAAGTGATGTCCCCCTCCTTTCTCTATTCATCCTTTGTCGCTTCTTTGTCGTTGTGGGCAAACAAACACCCAGTTGCTGTACGTGGTGAGCTTTCTAACATGATCTCCCCAGTCAACATTATTGCCTTTTACAGTAGCACAATCTTTAAGCAGAGCGGCATAGACGACTACACCGCATTGTGGGCCAGTTTCGGTTTCGGCCTCATCAACTTCCTGTTTGCTTGGCCCGCGATATGGACAATTGATACGTTTGGTCGACGGGCGTTGCTCCTGTTTACGTTTCCGAACATGTTTTGGACGCTGCTTGGTGAGTTCATCTGCTATCCTAACTGGTGGACGCAGAGACGGGATGAAATGAAATCATCATACACATGCATGCCCTCGTATCTAAATCCGTACACCTGCATGCGTATGCATGCGAGCGATACGAAGAAACAAAAGAAAACATCTCGATGCAAATGCTAACAACAACACTTCTCAGTCGCCGGCCTCTGCTACCTCATCGACGCCGGCGTCGAACACAGCACCCCCCGCATCGCCGCCGTAGCAACCTTCACCTACCTCTTCGCAGCCTTCTACTCCCCCGGTAAGCCGTCCCCATCATCACCACGTTCAACTTTCCCCCCCTCTCCGCATAACATTACATACCATGAGAGAGAAAGGGACTAACCACCCCCCCTCCCCCCTTCAGGCGAGGGCCCCGTCCCATTCATGTACTCCGCCGAAGTCTTCCCCCTCTCCCACCGCGAAATAGGCATGTCCTGGGCCGTCGCCACCAACAACTTCTGGGCCTCCGTCCTGTCCCTCACCTTCCCCCGCATGCTCATCGCCATGACCCCCACGGGCGCATTCGGCTTCTACGCCGCCCTGAACCTCGTGGCCCTAGTCCTAATCTTCCTATTCGTGCCGGAGACGAAGCAAAAGACGCTCGAGGAGCTGGATTATGTCTTTGCTGTGCCGGACCGGACGCACGCTCGGTATCAGCTCGGAACGGTGCTGCCGTGGTGGTGTAGGCGGTGGCTGCTGCGGAGGCGGGGCGAGAAGTGCCCGCCTTTGTATCGTCATGGTGACTATACTTCCTCCGAGACGGGCAAAGGCTGAGCAAGTACATAAGTGAAACTGCGTCATTGCAGTAGGGTTTGGTCGCATGCGGGGAGTGGGAGGCGTGTCAGGCTGCCATGTGTTCGTGGGGTTGAGATTTGAATGGCCGGATGGAAATGCGATCAAATGACGTGAATGATTAGATGAGGCCGAGATCGGATGAAGCTATCTAACTCCATATGATGGACGAATGTGGCTAGTGATTGAGCGAGGCTGATGTGATCGCGTGGCGGCGCGTCGTGTGTGGATCGGGGAAGATTGACGAACGGGGCGGCGATATTTTAAACTTTTTCGACAAGATTTCGACACGGTGATGTTTTAATTCGCGCGAATGGTCCAGCATATCTCTCGCGCTCTCCACAGCCCTGACCCCTGGGTTCGCGATTCTTGAGTTGCTGTACGCCAATTCAAGTACCTTTCAATCAAGGACTGTGCGACGATCCCCTGAATAATTAGGCCTCAGATAAGACACACAAAGCTTATGGGCATCACGAATTCTATTTCGCTGCACAACGCTAAAGAAACATTAAGTACACTACATATACGCCGAAAAATTCTTCCTTCTCATGTCCTGCCTCAGGTCGACCTGCAGGCAAACGGACTGTGTGCATGGCCGTCACTCGTTTCTTTGATCTGTAGACATGGTGATTAGTATGCTGCAACAAGGCGATGCGTTTTGAACTTTTGGGTATTATACTCACAATATCAACGATGGTGGAATAGGTTCCAGCAACTAGAGTCACAGCTCCAATAATGAAAGCAAGGATGCTCCCAAGACTGATGGGCAGGTTCTTCTTGGAGTACCAGCTGCCTTTACACAACAGCTTGAACCACATGATGGCCGGGATCCAGAAAGAGAAGCCCGACACAAAGAGTGCGGATGCCAGAGACAGCAAGTCGGAGAAGATGGGGATAGCTTCCGCAATGATCCATCCAACCAAGGTGAATGCAGTGACCAGACCGATCCAAGACGCCCAACCCTTCGGCGTCTTGATGAAGCGCAAAAGAGAATTCTTGAACATTCGGCCGTGCAGGTAGCGGAGCGCAACGGTAGAGTTGATGGAACCGGAAATGAAGATGACCGGCAGGGCGACGCCAAAAGCCACTTTTGAGATGATGGGGCCCGCAGAGAGGAGAGCTGGGGACTGGACTGATGATCCGATAAATGCATAGCACAAGGCGCCCGTCAAAGTGTAGATGCCAATCTGAATGAAACCAGAGGCCCAGACGGACTTCATGTAGTCGGTTGGTGTGTGCATTTCGTCCATGAAGGAGAATTGACCAATGGCGAAACTGAAGGCAAAGATGATGTTGCTCACAGCAACAAAGGCCTGAGAGAAAGAGACATCCTCCCTAGGCCAGGCGGACCAGTCAACACCGGAAAGTCCACCGTCGCTGTTGTGTGCTTGGATGCCAGTTGCAATGATGGTGATGCCGACGGCGGCCACAATCGAAACGAAGTCGACGTATCCCAAGATAGCCACCTCGGTAAACGATGGGGGGATGGCCAAAATCAGGAGAATAATGGCAGAGATGGCAGAGAAGACGATAGAGCAGACCTTGCCGTCGTTGAGAGTGCTGAGAGCGATGCTACCGGTGAGGGCGTGCGAGCCCACAACCATGACCAGCTCCAGCACCAGGGCGAGACCAAAGATCTCATATCCAACTCTGCCGAGCAACAGGCGACCGGCATCTGCGTAATTGGCCGTCTCGGGGAACTTGAGCTTGACCTGACCGACCAGATAACTGGTGAAGATGGCGACGAATCCGAGTGTGATGGTGAGAAACACGCCCGGAAACATGCCCAGGGTGTGATATGCGGCAGGCAGACTGAGAGCGCCCAAGGCAATAGCTTCGACAATGGTGACGACCGCCAATCGCTTCCATCCCAGGCGGTGAAAATGCGCATTTCCAGCCGCGGCAATCTCCTTCATCCGGTCGTGTGCTACCTCCTCGCTCGATTCGGCGAAAATGTCGTGGTCCCCAGCATAGCCGTGAGATGACGGATCGTGTGGCGCGGCAGCAGCCTCTTTGGAAGGCGATTTCGTGTAACCCACACACTGCTCCATGTCGGCACCTGCCGACAAGGTCTGGCCGGCAGCAGGGGTGTAGACGTTCTGTGTGGCAACCATGGCGACGAAGTTCGAGAACTTCTCTTTGTCGGAATACTCTGTAGAGCAGAAGCAAAGCAGGGCGGGCAGCAGCTTTGCAAAGACAAAAAAAGACGAACGACCAGCGGGCAGAAAGGGGAACAGAAAATGCTAAAAAAAATCTCAAAGGAAAATTATAGCCGGACTCGGTGGTTTGTTTATAAAGCCGCCAATGCCAATGC
This sequence comes from Claviceps aff. humidiphila group G2b, assembly GCA_018360325.1. Classification (NCBI taxonomy): domain Eukaryota; kingdom Fungi; phylum Ascomycota; class Sordariomycetes; order Hypocreales; family Clavicipitaceae; genus Claviceps; species Claviceps aff. humidiphila group G2b. Next base: position 13,233 of record SRQG01000212.1, read on the forward strand.
AAAAAGGTGGGGGAGGGGACACGCATGGGCTCAAAAGAAAAGCAAAAAGATAACAAGCGCGAAAGGGCCGAGGAAGGAGAGATAGACCAGGCCGAAGTGCACCGTTTGCGTACAATGACGACGCGCTGCTGAGCCTGCTGCAGAGATTTTCCTGGGTCTCCGAGGAAAGCCGAGTCATGGAGGCTGGGGCAAAAGATAAGGAACGGACGGGAAGGTACTGACTGACTGGTCCAGGCTGCACCTGCCAAGAGGGAAAGTTCGCGCCAGACCAGACTCAGCAGAAGTGAGGGTCGCTCCACCGAGCCGGGGCCGCATTCCAACAAACTTATCAGCACTTTTCTGCTGATTCCAGACTTTGCCGCCTCTCCACTGGTTCATGATAGTCCGGGGACGGATTGGAAAGCCCACTTCTGTTATCACGGGAGACAAAAAACCAACACGCAGGATGGGGATAACGTGGAGGTTCAAGGGTCCAACATGGTCCGATTGCAATCGCCGCAAAGAAAGGCTCGATCCTCATTGGGCAATATGCACACCGACAGCACGTGTTTGGCAGTGTGTCCTGCTCAGTCCGACCGAACCAGCTTCCAGCATTTCTCTTCCCGCCTTCTTCCCCCGCGTCTACGGAGTATGGTAGTGGAGATTGTTGCTTCTGCCCCAGTTCAAAGTTGCAACAGAACAAGAGACAGAGACAGAGACAGAGACAGAGACAGGGAGGGACGGCGTGGCCAGCGCGGCGGCAATGGGTCTTCTTCGTCATGTTGCATTGTGTGTCCCCAAGAGTTGCGGTCAGCCAGTCGGCAGTCGACGGGCCGCCGAGCACGGGTACATAACTCCCGTATCTCTTCAGCGGTTGCCGCCGCCGTGCGCCACACTGCCTCTTTGGGATTCACAAACCCGAAAACAGACATCCGATCCGGGTGGCACACACTTACATATTAGGTAGTAGGCGAGACATGCACAGCGAAGAAGTTGACTCAAGTTTGTTTTTGGCGATGGGCGTCTATATTGAAAGAATGTAATACAGTATCGACAGAAGAGAAATTCGGGCGCAGCCCTACTGAACAAAGTCGGAACTCTGCCCGCCAAGTTCCAACCTTCTCCCCGACGTCTCCCCAGGGGAAGATAAAGGGAAAGATGAAATGGATAAAAATAGCCAGCCTCATCTTCTCACAGGCAGTTCGAGTCTCAAAGACGGCAATGTGCCGCCTTCCCTGTTGTTTTCGATTTGCCCCGATGTTTTACAATACAATGTGCCACCTTGCCTGTTGTTTTCGATTGGCCCCGATGTTTTACAATACAACTCCGGCCGGGACGGCAGAGTTGACCTTGGCCTGGGTACCATCGACGATCTTGTTATCGGTCCACTTCCATTCGTTGCAGGAGGAGGACGAGCCGCACAGAATGTGCACGTTGGTGCCGCCGGGCTTGACGCTGCCAGTCACCTTGTTGATAGTGAGGTTGGTGATGGGGACGCCAGTGGTAGGATTTCCAGTTGGGCGGCCGTTCTTGTAGTCCTGCTGGACGACGATGCCGATATCAGAAATTTCACTCATGGAGATGTTGTCGTACACAACGTCCGAGACGGCACCATTGGCGCCGGCGATGGTCTTGACGCGGATGCCGTACATGGACTTGGTGACCTTGGAGTTGGAAATGTGCACGCCCTTGACAGTGTTGAGGCTGCGGCCGCCGACGGATCCGATGGACAAACCATGGCCTCCCGAGCAGAAGCCATTCACAAAAGTGATGTTGGTGCCGGAGTTGATGGCCAGGCAGTCGTCCTGGTTGCGGACCGAGCAGCCAGAGATGGTGACGCCGTTCGAGGTGCCAACGTCGAAGCCGTCAGTGTTGTGTCCTCCCTGGGTATCGCCGGCAGAGTCGTCGATGTTGACGTTGAAGATGCCCAGGTTTTCGCTGCCGCTGATGCTGAATGCGTGTACGGGGGTGTTGAGCACGTTCAAGTTTCTGATCTCAGAGTTGATGAGGTTGTGGGCGTTGAAGAAGTTGGGCTTCTTCTTGCCTTCGCCGTTGCTGCCCTTGCCGTCCCACCATCGTTGACCTTGGCAGTCAAAGAGGTTGCCGGGGGAGCCCGAAATCTTGATGTTCGTTCCCGACACGGAGATGAGGGGGCCGTCCCACTCTTGATATCCAAATGTTGTTCGGCCAGTGAAGATGACCTGCATCGCCAGTTGTTAGAGGCCTCAGACAGCTCATTTGCGACACTATGCAGCACCACGCGGCACAGCCAATGAAATGAAGAAAAGAGGAAAAGAACTCACGTGAGTGCCTTCGTTCAGGTCGCTCAGGTCGAACGTCTTGCCGGCCGGCACTTTGAGGTTACGCAGAGTGATGGTGTTGCAGCTGGTTTTCTTCTGCATCGCCTGTGCGGCATCGGAAAATGTGCAATCGGAACCGGACAGCGCCACATCCCTAGAAACTGCGGGAGCAGCCGACACCAAGCTACCCGTCCAGACGGGCAGCAAAAGCATGAGGAGAGAATACATCATGAGTGAAAAAATATAGGTTTAAAGAGTGTGTGTGTTGCGTGTGTGTGTGTGTGTGTGCACTGTGAGTCTCAGCGTGTGTGAGGGTGTAGATTCTGGTTTTGTAAAACAACAAAGAATGACTGTGAATACTATCCTGTGGCCGTCCTACAAGGACTGTGCTCGAACCAGGACTTAAAAGAGTGTGAGAAAGAGAGGGAAGAGAATGATACAAGACCAGAAGCTTGACTGAGATTTATGCTCCAGAGGTCGAGGCTTTCATGGGCTTTTTATTGAATCGCGTAACCAGCTCTGGCGAGAAATAAATTACATATGTATGTACATAATACTCAACCCCTTGCCCATCACCCCTAGCGGCCCTAAGGATTAGCTTCGCCCAAGAGTCGAGATTGCGGTCCCGGGTCAGCGAGTCGCACGGTACGGTACATACCTCCCACGCTACCCTTTTCGGGATTCAAATCAAATCGACAAACCCGAAGAGCCGTGACGCTCACTCTGGGCAGGCGAGAGCCGCGAGACATGCACGGCAAAATTGACTCAAGTTTTGTTTTGGGCGATGGGCGTCTATATTGAGAGTAATACACTATCGACAGAAAAGAAATTCGGGCACAGCCCTACTGAACAAAGTCGAAACTTTGACCGCCAACCTTTTCCCCGACGTCTCCCCAGGGGAAAAGGAAGGGAAAAAAACAAAATGAAAAAAAATATATAGCCAGCCTCATCTTCTCACAGGCAGTTCGAGTCTCAAGGACGGCATGTGCCAGCAAGTTAGCACCCCAGCCTTCCCTGTAGATTACGATTTGCCCGGATATTTTACAATACAACTCCGGCCGGGACAGCCGCGTTGACCCTAGACTTGGTACCATCGACGACCTTGTTGTCGGTCCAGGTCCATTTGTTGCAGGAAGAGGACGAGCCGCACAGAATGTGCACGTTGGTGCCGCCGGGCTGGACGTTGCCAGTCACCCTGTTAACAGTGAGGTTGGTGATGGGAACGCCAGTGGTAGGCTTTCCAGTTGGGCTGCCGTTCTTGTAGTCCTGCTGGACGACGATGCCGACATCAGAAATCTCACTCAAGGAGATGTTGTCGTACACAACGTCGGAGACGGCACCCTTGGCGCCGGCGATGGTCTTGATGCGGATGCCGTTCATGGACTTGGTGACCTTGGAGTTGGCAATGTGTATGCCCTTGACGATGTTGGAGCTGCGGCCGCCGACAGATCCGATGGACAAACCATGGCCTCCGGAGCAGAAGCCGTTCACAAAGGTGATGTTGGTGCCGGAGTTGATGGCCATGCAGTCGTCCTGGTTGCGGACCGAGCAGCCAGAGATGGTGACGCCGTTCGAGGTGCCAATGTCGAAGCCGTCAGTGTTGTGTCCTCCTTGGGTATCGCCGGCAGAGTCGTCGATGTTGACGTTGAAGATGCCCAAGTTCTCCGCGTGGCTGATGCTGAATGCGTGTACGGGGGTGTTGAGAATGTTCAGGTTTCTGATCTCGGAGTTGATGAGGTCGTGGGCGTTGAAGAATTTGGGCTTCTTCTTGCCGCCGTTGCTGCCCTTGCCGTCCCACCATCGTGCACCTTGGCAGTCAATGATGTTGCCGGGGGAGCCCGACACCTTGATGTTCTTTCCCGACATGGCGATGAGGGGGCCTTCCCACTCTTGGTATCCGAATGTTGTTCGGCCAGTGAAGATGACCTGCATCACCCATTTGTTAGCGACAGCTCATTTGCGACACTATGCAGCACCCGCCACGCGGCACAGCCAGTGAAATGAAGAAGAAGAAGAAGAAGAAGGAGAACTCACGCGAGTGCCATCGCTCAGGTCGCTCAGGTCGAGAGTCTTGCCGGCCGGCACTTTGAGGTTACGCAGAGTAATGGTGCTGCAGCTGGCTTTCTTCTGAATCGCCTGCGTGGCGTCGGAAAATGTGCAATCGACACCGGACTGCGCCACAGCCTTAGACACTGCGGGAGCAGCCGACACAAAGCTACCCGTCCAGACGGGCAGCAAAAGCATGAGAAGAGAATACATTGTGAGTTGAAAAAAAAGTGTGAATGAGTGTGTGTGTTGCGTGTGCGTGTGTGGATCTCAGCGTGTGTGAGGGTGTAGATTCTGGTTTTGTCTAGCAAAAGTAAAACAACAAAGAATGACTGTGAATACTATCCTGTGGCCGTCCTACAAGGACTGTGCTCAAACAAGGACTCAAAGAGTGTGAGATAGAGAGGGAAGAGAAAAATACAAGACCAGATGCTTGACTGAGGTTTTTGATGAAGAAGAAGTCGAGGCTTTCGTGGGCTTTTTATTGAATCGCGCAACCAACTCTGGCGAGGTATAATCGGTACAGTGTACTCAACCCCTTGCCCATCACCCCTGGCGGGCCCTTCAGGCACGAACGCTACTCTTACTCCGTACTTCCTCCTGCTAGCTAGGTACTCTTTTCCACCCTGGACAAACGGTGCCAAGAGCCAGCAAATACATATGACAGGACCGTGGCCGCGCGCGCTACAAATCAAAGCATTGCGGTTGCGGATTCGGCAATTTTTTTTGCTTTACATATCCCAACTTTCCCCTTACACTAGCTGGGCTGTTTAGGATAAAAGCGTGAAGTGGTTAGTGCCCCCGCGTTTTGTTTCAGATTCGCATAAGGTAAGCTTTCGTTGGCATGCAGAGTCCAGAGGCCAGACAGGACAGGAGGGGCCTTGTCTCTCAACATGCGGCCTTTCGGTCTGGCCGCCTTAGCTTTGCCCCGGGTTGATGAGGGCCCAGCTAGTTGCAACAATACAGAACAACCATGCATTCAGCAGGATAGAAGGAGAAGGAGGGGTTGGGGGCGGAGTCCGAAACGTGCATGAGAACAAAAATACATACATACCAGCAAAGACCAATCCGCCGATATGCGATTTTGCCGACACAATCTGTGAGAGCGATATGGGCCTCATTCTCCGACGCCGTTCTCCGACGCCGTTTCTTCGTACGGAGTAGGTACAAGCTACAAGTTACAACAGATGAGACGAAATTGTGCCCTGCATGTGGAGTCCGCGCTAGGGCCTTTGAGAATCGGAGACAGGGGGCGGCCAGGGGCGGCCACAGGGGGGCTAGCAGAACAGCCAGAATAGGCAGATTCAGGCTAAAGTCAACAGAACAACAATGAACGTATACTCCGTACCTAACCTACGAATTACATACCTATTCACGTCTTGCTTGCGCTTTTGCACTTCGTGTCGAGCGGATGACGGAGTAGTTAGTTATCCCCAAGCACCGTTCCAGGGCCCCGTCGTACCCGTCCTCTAACTTCTAAGCAAGCCCGTCCTGGTACATATGTATCTCTTCTTGGCACTCAAGTTTGGAAACAAGAGGATATGAAAGTTGATTACATACCTACGTCCGAAGCCCGCCAAGTTGCAAAGCCCGGGCTCGTATTACATAGCACTCGCGTAGAATCAATCATCAATGATCAGTCTATGTACATGACACAGTCGTCCCCGCCATCCAAAATTCCCCGGCCTTTTTCTCGTAATGCGAAACCGCAATACGCGGCGGGGGAGTTAGTTTCTCGATGATCAAACTCCGGCCGCTACAAGATTCCACAGGCACCGTCCGCCCACAATGCACATCTCTCGAGTCTCGAGTCTTCAAACAAACTTGCATTTTAGTCACGGTTTTCGTCTCTTCGCTTTTACCAGGGGGGGGATTTGCCCGGACGCCATTCCAATTTACGGCCGAATATCAACGGGGCTTCCCTCCTGAGGCCCGTCGTACGGCGTCGTTTCCGCGGCTTCGTCCACACAGACTTCCTTCCTTCCGGCCCCGTAGTCTGTAGATAGGTACATACCTACCTAGGTAGCATCAATGCCTGTGCGCTGCCGTGCCGTGGTTGAGACACAGACCTCACAAACTCCGTCCGATTAGCGATGCCGAATCTTCTACGGAGCACCTAACGGAGTAATAAGACAATGCGTTGTCGTCGTCCCAACTTTCCATGTTCCCCCCCTCTTTTTGGAAACAAAGGCACATGGGCCATGGCACAGGTACATACCTAGGTACATCTAAGAGACGAAGCCATACTCCGTGCAGTAGGTAATCTCTCCGGGGCTCCGGGGGAGGGATTTGGTGATTGAAACAGCGATTGATGAGTCAGGATCTCTTCATTTCATTGCATGGTTGGAGAACTCGAGTGGGTGGTCGACTCGTTTACGCAATTTCAGGAGTTGGTCGCGCTAAAAGTCAGGAAGCAGTGCATAATCGCAGCGATGCAGCAAAGAAGAGAAAAGAAGAAGAAAAAATATTTGCTCTCTACTCGTAACCTTTCTTTCTTCTTTTTGAGTCCCCATCTCGAGATCCATCATCCGCCTTGTTTGGGCAAAAGTCGCGGCCCGGATCGCGACTTTTTGCAGTGCCAGCGAGGATCTATCCGTACATGTAACATAGGTAATAGCCTGTTCCGGTCTTCGCCCGCAGATGCAACGGTCATTGTGGTGGTACATTCCGCATCATGCGCTCGGTAATCTCATGATTGCTGCGCCAAGGTGGGTGATCCGCAGTTGTTGACCAAGATTCGTGCAACATCGCCATGGATGGACCTTGAGTCTATGATGATGACATGTTTCTTTTTTCGCTCCTCTCTCAACCTTCTTCTTCTTCTTCCTTCTTCCTTTTCCCTTTCGCCTTTGTTTATTTTTTAGTTGCCTCACTTCCTTGTCTTTTGTTGCCCCCTTCCTTTCTTTCTCCTTCGCGTTGGTTGGTACTCTTTGTTGTCTCTTCAAATTCGGTGCAGCGCGCAAGTTGTTACATTGCATATATCCTCACTAGCAACCGTCGTTGCGTCTCTTCTCAACCCCCATTCCCCGCCATCTGCAGCTCCTTCCCGAATCCCACGTCCCAACATACCTCGATGCGTTATTTATGCGCGACATACTCCGTACCTACTTCTACGCTTCATTTCCGCACAACTCTCACACACACAAAAGGTCACCTCAAAGCCGCAGTAGTCCCACGAGCTGACGTGGACGAGTACATTACAGAGACATCGTGTCTCGAGCCTGTACGGAGTTCGGTTCCACGACTTTCAACGACTTTCAACGCCACGCGGCTACGTCTACGGCACGCGGCTCATCCGTCCCCGCGTCTACACTCGAGTCAGAAGCCGGATGGGTGCAGTGCGCGGAAAGTGCCGCTGCATATAACGCTGGTCGAAATGAGCTATCCAGGAACGCCAAATCATAAATGTGACTGATTGACAGCTGATCCCTTTTGACCAGGGGTTATGCATGCCATGACTTCACGGCACTGACACGTGTATATCTAGGGACCACAGAAGTCAAAATGTGCGTGTACGTGTAAATATGTATGTAAGCCAGCAAAGAAGCAAGTTCACGACATGTAGTGAGTGCTCGCCTACGAAGTTGGTACTCCGTAGATACCTATGTTCTGATCGTTGAGCAAAGAAGCATAACTCCGAATTCATAATCACAAATCACATGCAAAGTACATAGTATCCCATGTCGTGTTGGCGGCCATGTCTTCATCTGGACAGGGGCAACGGTGCCAGCTGTTACAATATCAACCCTTGTCTATAACATGATGGTATATCGCCCCTTCGCCTGATTTGTACCTACCTCTATGCACCTACATGTATGTACCTACAGTACTAAGTACAAAGTATGTACCTACCTACATACCTACATACCTCCTGTACTTCCTACCTGGGTCCGATTTTTCACCCTCGCCTTCGTTCGGTGATGCGTGCTACAGCCTTCCTCCCTAAGCACCTCTGGGAGTTTTCGAATCGTGCAAAAGACGATTCCCATTCCACCCAAAATCAGCCATCATGCCTACAGTTTACTCCGTACATCTTATGTCATTGCACATTACGGAGTAAACAACCCGCTCTTCTTTCCCGACTCGATCCCGAATACGACCAATTAAACATCGTCCGACCGCACGGCCAACTCTCGGAGCGCCCAGCCTTGATGCCAAAAACAATACAAACTGCAATATAGAGGAACTCCGTACATACACAAGCATCCTTCAATCCTCTCGGGCATAAAAACTCTCCCCCACCATCCATGCGCTGCATGAACTACGCAAAAGTCCCGGACTCCAATTCATCGCCTCGAACCTCCGTCAACTTCTCGCCCCCTTCTTCAAAAAGTACCCCCCGCGACCTCTTCTTACGAAACTCCGCGAGTCCAGAGTAAAGAAGGAAACTTGCTCGCCAAAGGATCGCCTTTGCATCCCTCCATCACAGAGGCTTGGATAGTTGCAAACCTCGCGGCCTCCGAGGAAATGTTGCCCCGTGATCACTGATATCATGCAAGACGTGATTGGAGTCATGGACACGGAGAAGCAATCTTTCTAGGCATGTGCGCTTGTCGGGGGGGCTTTTTGAGGTCGTGATGGAATGTCGCAACTCGCCAGAATGAGCTGATCTTTTGTCCTGAGATTTCCAAGAAAACATGAAAAAAGCAAAATCCACGAGCAATCATGATGATACAATCATCTACGTCGCAACGGCTGTCGCCTACGTTGATCGCGGAGCCACCAGGACGAGATCCGTCTACACCGATCCGAAGCAAAGTCCTCATCATCTGCAGACTGCAGTCTCCCCCTTCTCGTCACCAGTCTCGCACCACATAATTTGCGACACTTCCCTCGAACTAGCCCGGCTCGGCCCGGCGGACCAACAATAGACTGCAGAGTGGTGTGGCAGGTACATACTGTATGTGCCAGCCGAGCTCGTGAAACTGTTGTCTCTTTATGTCATTGCCACGCGATCTATAGCTACATCGGGGGAGGGGGGGGGGCGGGAACCGGGATTACGCTGTATCGAGTATATATCGGCCGTATGCAGTCGGATCGGCCATCCGGTCCCAATACCTACCTACGTATCCCCTTGGGCCCTTGCAAGTTGCACAGCAAAGCAAGTCCATCAACGTCACATCAAGCCCGGGGAATCCATGCAATCCTGTCGCCGCCACCACACAGCCACGCCAGGCGCCTCTGATCCTTCCTGATCGTGTCACTGTAAGCTCCTTTGCATCACGGACATGCCATGACCATCCGCGGACCACGGAGACAACAACATGGAGGAGCGCAGCCAAGACGACGATACAGCCCAACTAGCTACATAGCAACGTTGAAGCATATTCAAGTATTGGAAGCGAGGCGTCCTGAATAAAAAATGATGCCCACAGAGAAGAGACTTCGAGTAGGTATACGGATCCCATGTCGCTGGCATAATATGATAATGCAAGTCGTTTGACATATCAATCCCAAATTAGCCGCCTCTTCCGTGCATTTTCTCGTGTCATCACACAGTACACTGGGAAGATGCGAAACCCCGACCGCGGAGTTCAAGGTCAAGCTTTTCCTTGTTTCAGCAACACGGGTATCCGCGGCGTTCATGTCAAGCAATCTTCTCGTTTTGTCACCCTGGAGAGAGTGAGTCCTCGCAGGACCGCAGTACTCAAGTCCAAGCTCCTTCGGTTTCATGGTGGGTTCCATTCGCGTTCTTTTTGGAAGACCAGTGTTGCTTCCTCCCAGGCTCGCCGCTCCCACACGTTATCTGTCAGTTGCGGGCCAATGCGACCGCTTGGCATGAAGGATTTAGAGTCACAACGTCCGCGGAGTTCGGATGAGGACGGCCAGATACATACGTGTCGTCAGCCGCTCTACGTGGCCTTTGCGACTTGCGTGCTCTAGGGTTGGCTGAGTCTGTGAAGAATGCTGATCAGTATGATGCCGACGATCGGCGATTTGGCGTGTTGGTCGATTTCCTGGCGGAGCCCACCACGCGATCAATCACCATCAACCACTTCAAGAGGGCATCTATGTGAGATGGCCTGGGCTTTGCCTGATCCTTAGAAATATAGGTGTCAATTGTACAGGGTTCAGGAACTTGTACAATGCGTATTCATATTGTCCTCTTCCGTGGCGCAACGAGACACATCATCCCCCACTGCCCAGACGGCGGCGCAGACAACCGCGATTGGCCCTCGGAGCCAGATCATCACAATCCACGACAATATTGGCACGGTAAAACGGCTTAGCGCGGTGACATACCTGCGTTGATCGCAGACCGTCGACCGAGGTCAAGTCGCAAGCAGGTGCACGGCAGTGATGGCTTATTCCGTCCAACGCAAGAATCCTTCTTGAGGGATATTTCATCCACATCCTTTCACTGGAGGGGACTTTCGATTCTTCGACGCCACACTCCCTAGGCCGGTACAGAGGTCTGCCACCTAGTCTCTCTGACAGGTGTGTGAACAGCTGTATGCCTTGTTTCGAGGTTAGCCGCTTGGTCTTTCGTGAATGTTCTACCAGAACTGCGCTGCAGCTGAATGTAAGCCATTCTCCGCTCTTCAGTATTTGGCGTGTCTTCTAACATGTCTTAGTCATGTTACTTCCAATGAATCGTGGTTGTGGGTTAAGATATTCTCGCGCAATTCGTGGACTCTAGAGACTAGAGTACGTACGTCATTTGGAGCCGTATACGGTATTAGACCGTTCCAAGCCGTAAGTCATCACAATGTTGAGCCCACAAGCTACCGGTGTCTCGCAGCTTTCTAGCGATCGGACAACACCAAGAGAAGGCGTCTGAGCCAACGAAAATACCTTCACGCTTCTAGATGAGCGCCTGATGGTCCGTCAAAATAAGGACTTCCTTGACCCCAGGGACCGTACCTCTAGCCGTGTGTTCAAGGCCAGCGCGGAGATCAAAGCATAGCAGACGACTCGGAAGGAGAAAGCGATTCTCGCCAAGTATCACTATTCTCGCCAGGGCAGGGAGAAAGCAATGGACCATACAATGCCGCGACCTCGGACTTTGACGACGATACTTCGGCTTCAGTTTCACTCACTCACTCACAGAAAACTTTACTCTCGATTTCGTCGCCATGAAAGTCGGCACAGGCGCGCGTTGAGTCCCGAGGACGGCCCAAACGAACCGCACCTTTGATCAGTACATGATGCTACTTCATGGCCTTCGCTTCTCAGGCTTTGGTTCGTTTGAATCGTCCTCGCAACTCAACATGCCCCTGTGCCGACGCTCTTGACGATAACATTGAGCTGAAGCTGTCCATGAGTGAGTGATTACTGCATCCGCCAAGTCGTTGTCAAATTCGGAGGTTGCGGCGTCTCATGATTCGGTGCTTTCTTCCGGCCCTGGAGAGAACAGTGATACAAGTCACGACTATGCTTGCAGCTTTCGGTTGGAGTCATCAGAATCGGTCCTCTTTGGGCTTGATGCGAGGATGCCATAGATCACGCTGATTGACCCCCTGTGCTGCGATTACATTCGCAAAGGCTTCATCGTAATGGTCAAGGTGGAAGGTATCGCGGTACAACCCTAAGCTTGACTGCTCAGGCTGGGGTCTCTTGATAACTACGGAAGTCCCCTTCGTCAGAAAATTGTCCTTCTTCTGCGTTTCTGGATCGGGGCCTCAACGATATCAAGGAAACTGACCATGTATAGGCATAACTTCGATACGTAAGCCGGCATTTCGGGGATGTTGCTGTCCTGCCCGCTGAGAACTACGCCCTTCGGTTCCAGACGAGACATCTCGACACAACATCCACCAGGATCGATATGAGATATCTCAGCGGCGTTCACTGCGATGTTGACGGCAACATCTGATGGAGGTGCCGCCGCAGTGGGGTCATGATGATGATATGACCCGGGCTCGAAGGATTCGCTGTATCAGCCTCGTTGTAGCTCGAATGCGCGACTATGGTTTGAGATGTATCAAAGCACGCAAAGCAGCGAAGCCGCTGAGTGCAAAGGAGTGTCTTCTTGCCAATTTGTCAATGCGATTGACCCAGCCAGCCAATGCGGCGGTCGTTTCGACTTTTGCACAAGTCATTGTGCCCATTGTTCACGCCAAGTCGGGTATAGCGACTTGTGTGCAACGTTAAGACTTGACGGCACTGCGTGACCGTCTGTCGGAGGAACGAGATTCGAAAGAGGTCAAAGGGTTCAAAGGGGTCCTAGCCTCTAGGGCTCTGAACCCTTGAGAGTCGAGAGTTGAGACAATCGAAAATGAATTTGTGAAAGAGTGGAGGAGAGTCTGAGTGGCCTGCGGGGGCAGTGGCTGTTTTAGCTAGAGAAACAGGAACGGCGCAGCCGATTGCGTTGCGCTATGCGCCCACGACGCCAAACAAAACACCACCAGACACAGGAAACATTCTTGTTTGTGGCCTGTGGTCAACCACGGAACCCACAGACCACAGTTCGCGACAGATCTGTCTCCTTGAAACAGAGCCGATGGAAGAGCTTCCAATGCAAGTGCAGAGCGAACCCAGATCACTACTCCGTATGCCGTCAGCTGTGGCCTACATACCACATGTGCCGATGCGCGACTCGCGAGACATTTTTTTGTGAATGTGAATACATTAGGTACGTACTGCGAGCCGAGCGCGCCAAAGCCTGGCCCCGCCGCGCTTGTGAGACAGAAGAAAGCGCACATGTGGCAGCAAGGAATCGCTCGGGCACCGCGATGAGTCTGGAAGACACATACCTAGGTACAGAGTACAATGCCTTCAAGAGAGATGCTCGTGCGGTGGGTAAAGCGGCCTGGAAGGAATTGGCACGGAGCAGATCTCGAGACCGACCCGAGTGATCGACATTGTACAGGATGCGCACACGAGGCACATGCGGTCTCGTGAGAGATGCCGGATGGATCAATGGTTCAAACATGAATTGACACTGGACAGTGGACACTCATCATCATGACGATGAAAGGAGCAAAACATTATGCGGGGGTGGGGCATGTGAACGCGCTCTTGGCTGGATGAGGACCAATGCTATTCGTGAATCGTAGTGCAGTGACGACTGAGGCACAACGACTGTGCGCCTGTGCTATTACTGGCGATACCTACCTACTTGCTTAAGTTTGCTTTAGTGAACGCGGCCGGCGCTCACGTTAGCCGCCAAGTCGGCGTTGTTTCTTGCAAGTCTGACGAATGAAGATCTTAATCGAGTTTGCGGCACAGATGGACCCGTAATCTTCCTCTTTCGGTCTCGCTCCTGCCGCGCTTGGTCACCCGGCTTCGCTTTCGCGCTGCTTTCAAATCGGCCGATAGGCTGATGGCATGTTGCTGGCTGCTTCATCACATCATTTCACATGGATCAATGGCATCAGATGGGAAAGGAGGCAATTAGGTATTCATTCTCACAGAACGTGTCCAGAAGGTGACCGAATGATGTCACGTCCGTATTCTCACAAACCATGAACAGCAGCCAGTACTGTCAACATCACGACTCACGACTCACGACTCACGAGTGTCGCCGACAGTTCTCCGGGCTAGGCAGGACTAGAGAAGCCCCAACTTCCAAGACGTCGAATATTCTTCACGCACTATCGGCCGCTAGCATGTTTGACTCGATCTCTCTGAAAAAACATCCGGGCGCTGGAACAACTCACGTTTTCTACTCCGTTTCTACGGCCCTCACGTTTCGCGCTGGCGACTCCGGAGTCCGTGGTCCGCGTTCCCCGGTTCTGGGCCAATCGCAAGCTTCTCCGCAAGTCCCCTCGTCTTGAATTCTCCTCGCAAAACCTGGCAAGATGGCGCGCGAGTCTAAGCAACCACCCCTGCACTATCTTCCTATCTTCCTTGGTGCGTCTGCACAATGCCTCAACTTTGTCTTATCAGGTTGCCTTTATTATAAATAAACGGCTTCGGCATTCGTTTGACACATCCGATAATCCCTAAAATCTCCATCCTATAAACACATTCATTGTATCACGCTCTTTTACAACATTGTGGCTCCGCCTTCCCTTCCTTATACGCGACACCAGTTTGCTCCTTCTGTACCTGCGCTTTGTCCAAGACAAATCTTTTGTCTGTGTTCTTGTAAGTGTTCTTCGTCAGGAGTCGCCAACCTTCAGCTCCTGGTCACACCGCCATCGTCATACCTATATATGGAGAAACAAGCCCACCGCTTGTAACTCTTTGCTCCTCATGCACTCCGGACCTATCCTGAACTCGACGTTTCTATATTGCTTACCTCGCATGTTCCAATACTTACAGCCTCGACTTTAGTCATTTAAAGATCTCTCTCGGCAAATATGGTTCCCGCAGTCGCCTCCGGCCATGTCGGCAACCTATCCAGTGAACAGGAAGCAAAGCTTCGTGAATTGTGGCAATCCGTCTTGACAGTCTGTGACGTCCTCAGGGATTGGGAAGAAAAGAAGAACGATGCCCCAGCCCCCCCTCCTAAAGTCGAAACCTCGAAAAAGTCCCGCTGGTTCGGTGGCTGGAAAGAGACGGAAGCGCCCAAGGCCGCTTCTACCCTCCCCGAAGAGGCCCTCAAGCTAATCAGTGACGGCGAGGGAGACAAAAGCGACTTGATCAAGGAATTTGAAGCAGCCATTTCTGCCCATTCCCCCGAGTCTCTTCGCGCCATGGTCATTGCATCTCTCAAGCATGAACACCCCGATGCTGTCATGCTACGGTTCCTGAGAGCGCGCAAATGGGACGTCAAACGCGCATTAGTCATGATGTTGTCTGCTCTGAATTGGAGGGAGAACATATCTCGGGTCGATACGGACATTCTAGGACACGGTGAAGAGTTCCTTGTCCAAGATGAGAAGAGTGGAGATGAGAAGAGCAAGACCATTGCCCGAGACTTCATGAAGCAGATTCGTGAGGGCAAGAGCTTCATCCACGGTACCGACAGGGAAAACAGGCCAATTAGTTATGTCCGTGCAAGGCTTCACCGAGCTGCCGATCAGTCTGTGGAGAGCATCGAGCGATACACGACCTATATCATAGAGACGGCTCGTTTCTCACTAACATCACCTGTCGAGACTGCGACACTGGTTTTCGACTTGTCCAACTTCACATTGGCCAACATGGACTATGTCCCAGTCAAATTCATTATCAAGTGTTTTGAGGCCAACTATCCCGAATCGCTGGGCGCCATTCTCATTCACAATTCCCCATGGGTGTTTAAACGTGAGTTTTCTCGATTTGATCTCTATCTTTCCTTGATTGCGGCTTTATCTCTTCACTTCAAATGCTGACTGATTGCGTAGCTTGCTGGAAAATCATCTCTGCATGGCTTGACCCCGTCGTTGCCGCCAAGGTTCACCTGACCTACGGACGCGAGGGACTCGAGGAGTTCATCCATCCCTCTCAGATCATCAAGGAGCTTGGTGGCGATGAGGATTGGGAGTATAACTACCAAGAGCCTGTTCCCGGCGAGAACGATGCTATGAAAGACACTGCCACGCGGGACGCTCTACAAAAGACCCGAGTTGAAATTGCTCAGGAATTCGAGTCATCGACAAAGGCCTGGATCGCAGACCCGGATAGCGCCCGAGGCAAAGAGTTCAAGGCTAAGCGGGAAACCCTGGCTATCCAACTGAGAGAGAACTACTGGCAATTGGACAAGTATGTCCGCGCACGATCACTGTACGACCGACAAGGCAACCTTAGACCTGGCGCCAAGACGGTCTGGTACCCTCATCAAGCAGCGGGTAGCGATGCGAGGCTCTCTGATGGCATGTTGGAGACGAAACGCGCTGTGATTACCACAACGACGTTCCCGGGGATAGCGGCCTAGGTATACCCCCTGTTTCATGCTTTGTATTATGACCTTTATGTACTTCTAGTGGATTGTTTTTATTGCAGGTTGGCGCATCATAATTGGATAATATGACCTTACTTGCCTATCATTTCCGTTACTTGGTGTGATGCATCTTCCCGACTGTTTTATTTCACAGATACATATTGTGTGCATGTCCGGAGTACAGCGATTGATGATCTTCTCCATAACGCGTAGTACCTATGCTCAAGAGTCAAGACAATCCAGCCAAGTAATTAATTTAGCGCAGTCGTCATTGGATGCTAGACACATACCACCTAGGTAGCTACCTAGTTACCTGCGTAACATGGACCCATTGTCATTCGTGTTCAAGTCAAGGCAACCCTCACATCCACCAGTCTCCCAAAGGCTATTTCTGCCCTCTAGTCCATTTTCGTACTGCCAGCCTTGCTCTTCTTCCAGTGTCTCGCCAAGTTAATCAAAGTCAACCCAGCAGCAGCACTACTCCCCTCCTCGACCTGCTTCGTCCAGAAGCTATCCGAGCCCATAACAAGCACCGATTTACGACGCTCCCTTTCCGCGCGCGACAGATTCAATCCAGCCTGCTTATTATGCTCAATCTGCTCCAAATGCTGCAGCCGGCGCGCATATCTCTCACTGCGCTTCTTACGAATCTGCTCCGACCCGTAGCGCTCGAATATCCACTTGGTCAGTGATCGGAGCATCAAGAGCGCGTGTTCGCTGATGAATATCGTGATGGGGAGGGTAGACCAGCTGCCGCCTCCGATGTTATTCGTTCCAAAGAAGTGCACGATAGCAGCTGTGGTGATGCTGCCGAGGAGGGTCAGTGTTTCGAGTGCCGTGACCCATGGTCCGATGCCGTCGGATCGTGTTGGCGCGGGACGCTGGTGTTCGATGCAGATTCTAGCAAAGTCGGAGCGGAGCTCGATCCAGTTGTTGACGAGGAACCCCATAGATATCAATGGCCAGACTGGTGAGAATAGGGCGAGATAGCCGAACTGGAGCACAATTTCTGCAATGTCGTCCTGGACGTTGTATTTTGATCGCATGGATTGGTTGCGGACTGCCTTTAGGAAATCTGCTTCTTTGGGGTCATCTGTTGTTAGCGTGAGGAGCATGGCCTCTCGCGTGTATGCTCGGCGAAAGTCTCGGTACCAGTCACTTAGTTTGTACTTGATCAGGGGGAGGATGTTCTCTTCGAAGAAGTCTGAGAGCTGCCCTGTTACCGTGAGGCCAATGACCTGAGTGCGGAGTCGATCTGAATCTGGTCGAAAGGGCCGAAAGACGAGGGTGCTTGTAAACGAAGGGAAGACATGGCCTAGGAGCTGCTTCACTTGAGGGATAATTTCATCTCCGAAAGGCACGTAGACAAATGCGGTCAACAGGATGGGGAGGTAGTTGGTGATGATGCTGAGCACAAAGAGTTTCAATGTCAGAGACATTTCGTGGTCGTCTGCGGTGCGGTGATTTTCGTATTCCGTCAGGGCAGTGGCGACACCTTCCAGAGCCGATGAGATTCGGGGGATGGCAACGGCCAGTAGTATGGTCGGCACATATTCCTACCAACTGGTCAGCAGAGGATTTTCTTTCCTACTTTTTTCTTCCGTCGCTTTTCCTTCAATTTAAACGAGTCGGCTGGTAGGGTCACATGCTTACCAAGATAAATTGGTGAGGACCTTCGTACGTCTCACAAATCAAAACCTCAACGACAAAAAATGAACAGATAATAAGACCTAGTGCAAGAGTGGCTAGCAAAATGAATGGAATCTGAAGTAGCTGGCGTGAGATCTGCTTCCACTTAGGAAAGTAGTGTTTCGTGCGACCATTCTCGTCTACAATGATCTTCTCGTACTTGAAGCTCGGCCGATTCACTTTCACCTTGTTGACGCCTCGAACTTGCCAACGAATACTGAGATCTACCTCCTGTATCTTCCAGTATTCCACAAAGACCGTGCACCAGACGCTCGTCAAAATGGCGTACGATAGTGAGTATTTGGACAAGAACTGCCACGCTATGAGGCCGGTGATAGCAGGAAAAGTCATGAACATGAGATACGTCTGAAGGAACGCAAAGTAAAAGGCCACTTTTGGGCCATGAAGATTACGAATCTTGTCATAGTCATCGACAGTCAATATGAGGCGCTTGCTCAGGTGCCGCAACAGAGACTGGTTGACTGCTTCGTTGTGCAGCGGAAACATGGACTTGACATGTTCCCAATCGCCTACTTCGGGAGTGATGCCGGCACCACCTAGTTCTTTCGGCCAGTGGATCAGATGATACAAGGAAAGCAAATCTTCTGCTTCGAAGAAGGCTTTGACAACTGTGTCCTTGTCACCGCCAGGATGTGACTGAATGATGGCATACAGCCAATCTTTGACTCTGCCCCGAGTCAGCCGAGACTCACAATCAATGTGTGCTGAGGCGTATGAACGTTACCTCTGTTTGTACACGGCATTTCCGAGTAACTGCTCAGATGCCTTGACGAAAACTAGGATGGTCTGATCATAGCCTGGACGGACCTCTGTGTGCAGTCCTGCTACTTCGAGACCATCCAGCAGGCGATTGAACTCCTTGGCTGCCACATCGTAATCTTGGCTTGGTCAGCCGGCGCTGTTGGATTTGACGGGTGCCAACACGGATTCATACATACCCACGCCTGCAAAGTCATATACCACGACGTACTTATCATTGTACGTCTGCTCTTCCTTGGACAATGACGACCCATCGACCTGTGCTGGCGTCTGCTCAATAGGCGACGCTATAGGCGACGCTGTGAACGTGGGAGACGGCGGAGCGAGATGAGTATCGACAGGCGGACACAAGGACGGGCGTTGACGATGACGGGTGGTTTGAAGGGCCATTATGGTTGCACGACTGAGTTCTGATGGCAAGCTGATGTTATGCCGGGCTTTTTCTGGGCGAGGCTCCTTCCGCGCGCTGCCGAGATCCGAAGGCTCAAGATCACTTGAGCTCTAACCTCTCAGCCTCAACCAGACTGCATGAGAGTCAAAGGGTGCAACGAAAGCAGAGGACATGCTATTCTGCATCGGGTGATGCGCGTCGAAAGTGAGCTACGAGACAGAGCGCGGCGAGTCAATTGCTGTAGCGAAGACTCGACAAAGCCGACAAAGGAGACAAAGGTCAGATCGCAGCCTTGCAGCAGGCAAAGATGTCCTTTGCGCGGAAGGACGGCATTGAAACCGGGACAAGCCAGGGTGAGCAGTGAGCAGTGAGCAGAAACAAGACATCAATCTCCGCTGCTGCATGTACATTGTAAGCAACTGCCCCACGCCTGGACTGGAACTCGGGAAAGGCTCAAATCCCTGGCGAACTGACGTTCAGTGACGCAGTTGATACCCGTGAATTCACCTGTCTCAGAAAAGAATCCCGGCAATATGTGTACATACGCGCTTTGATCACTGATGAGTGAGAGCTATGTAATGGAGCAAGTAGACGCCAAGAAGCAACGAGAGCAGATAGAGTACGCACAGCCAACCGCGAGCATTTAGACGTACGCCGCCAAAGATTGCTCAACTACACGAAGCCTCAGCATTCTGTTTAAGCTTCCAAGTTCCAGAGGGGCTCATGATGTAGCGTTAGCTGGAATTGTGAATACTAAATAGTGGCCAGCGTGGCTGGTGCATATTGTGGCTGAAATTTGGGTGAATTGGTGGTCCCGATACGAAGTTTCCCCGGCCCAAGGACCCCTGCTATCGCCGCTTCGAAGAAAAAAAAGTCTGGCGGGGCGGCAGATTGTGCAGCCAAGACGGTCCATTTTGCTGCTTCACATCGCATTGCAGCAATTCGCACACATCTTTTCCTCGACCAAATACCCAAACGTGTCTTTACAATGGGTGCTGGAAGACGCATGGGCAGAAAACAGGGTGCTCCCGAGCCCCTGTCAGAAGAACACTTTGCCAGACTGAAGCGCAAGGCCGGTCTGCCTGTCGACGCGCCCACAGAATCAGACAACAAGCGACGGAGAACAGCAAAGAACGCCCAGTCGCCCAAGGGCAGCAAGACCAATGGATCTGCAGCGCAAACGCAAAAGAAGTCTGGCAAAAATAATAGCAGATCCTCTGCTCCTCAAAATGGCGCAAATGGGAAGAAGGCCAATGGGAGGTCCAAGGTCGTGGCCGCAAAGCAGGAAGTCCTCGAGGATGATTCAGATCTTGATTCGGACGACGACGATTCAGATCTTGCTATAGAGAAGCTATCTGACTTGGAAAACGGCGGTGCGCCAGCGGTTCTAGGCGACGACTTCTTGGGCTCCGACTCAGGTTCATCAGTGTACGACTCGGATGCCGAGAATGTCGAGCGGCCCATTTTCTCAGAAGACGAGGACGAGTCGGACCCCGAAGAGAAGCTCACAGCGGCCAACATTGAGGGCTTGTCGCGAAAGCTGGACATGCAATTGGCAGAGGCAGAAGCTGCCAATGCGGCCGAATTGGCCGAAAGTGCCATGCGGACCAACATTGCCGGAGACAGACCGCACATCCTCGAAGATGGCGACAACGAGGACGATGAGCTTAGCAAGACTAATGCTCTTCTTGCACCGGATCTGCAACTACTACGAACCAGAATCACGGAGAATATTCGCGTGCTCGATGACTTTGCCAACCTCGCCGAAGAGGGCCGCTCCCGGTCAGAATACACAGCGCAGCTCATTAAAGACATTTGCGCCTACTATGGCTACTCGGAGTATCTGGCCGAGAAGCTCTACAACCTGTTCACGCCCCGCGAGGCATTTGCCTTCTTCGAAGCCAACGAATCGGCTCGTCCCGTCGTGATCCGAACAAACACACTCCGCACGCATCGTCGAGATCTCGCGCAGGCCCTCATCAACCGCGGCGTCACGCTCGAGCCTGTCGGCAAGTGGTCCAAGGTCGGCCTGCAAGTGTTTGAGAGCAACGTACCCTTGGGCGCAACCCCCGAGTATCTCGCCGGCCACTACATTCTCCAAGCAGCATCCTCCTTCCTCCCCTGCATGGCGCTTGACCCCCAGGAGAACGAGCGCGTTCTCGACATGGCCGCCGCCCCCGGTGGCAAAACGACCTACATGGCCGCCATGATGAAGAACACGGGCATCATCATCGCCAACGATCCCAGCAAGAACCGTGCAAAGGGTCTCATCGGCAATATCCACCGCCTCGGCGCCCGCAACGTCATCGTCTCCAACTACGACGCCCGCGAATTCCCCAAACCCATGGGCGGCTTCGACCGCGTCCTCCTCGACGCGCCCTGCTCCGGAACAGGTGTCATTGCCAAGGACCCCAGCGTCAAGACCAACAAGACAGAAATGGACTTCATGCAACTCCCCCACGTGCAGAAGCAGCTCCTCCTCGCCGCAATCGATTCCGTCAACCACGCCTCCAAATCAGGCGGTTACGTCGTCTACTCGACCTGCTCCGTCACGATTGAAGAAAACGAACAAGTAGTCCAGTACGCCCTCTCGCGCAGACCCAACGTCCGCCTCGTAGACACGGGAATCTCATTCGGAAAAGAAGGCTTCACGAGCTTCATGGGCAAGAAGTTTGATGCTAGTCTCCGGCTCACGAGGCGGTACTACCCGCACACATATAACGTGGATGGCTTCTACGTCGCCAAGTTCAAGAAGATTGGTGCCTCGCCTGTCAAGAGTGGCTCGTCCACCAATGACCACCACCAAGGCCAGCGTGACGACGGCGCTGAAAACGTTGTCATTGACAGGACGCCCATCTCCACAGAGGAAGATGAGCGGGCCGAAAAGAAGGACGACTTTGGGGGCTGGGATGATGATGAGGATAAGGCGTATATGGAGAAGGGGAGGAAAAATGCTATGCGGAGGAGGGGTCTTGATCCGAAGAGTAATGCTACGAAGGGCAAGAAGGCGAAGAGCGAGGAAGGGAAATAATTTATCATGTCTGTTTTTGGGTCTTGTTTTTCTCTCAAAATGGTTCTTATGTACTTGCTACGTGTCAAGTTTTCTCTTTTGTGTTGCTACGATTTTGACTTTGCCAGTCATGCTTGTTGCGCAATGTGAAGCAATCAAGTTGGGACCAAGTCTAGCTTTTTATCTTTCGTGCTACATACTACGGTTTTGAAGTGTGAAGGAAGCAAAAGAGAGTACTCTCGTCTTTGTAGTGTAGTGTAATAGACATTCCCTCCCTCCAGACAGTGGACACACACACACACACACATAGCCAATCACCAAGACGATATTTCTAAATCTTTCTATATATTTTGCACGCCTCGTAAAAAAACCTGTCATCGCCCCAGTCCAGCACACATGCCAGAATGGAACAATTAACAAAAGCTATATGCCAAAATGGGCTAACTAAAGAATAAGAGAGAGAAAAAAAAGCAAATGGGTACCCTCATAAAACATCATATTCATCATCGCAGTCGTGAAAAAAGAAACAGACAGAGGAAGGGGTGGGAAAGAGGAAGAGAGAGAGAGAGAGAGAGAGAGCAGAAGGGCAAAGACCAAAGAAGAAAAAAAGAGAAGCCCCTCTCAAAACCCCCCAAAAGAAAAATCCACCAAACAAAAATCCTGATTCCCCCCCATCCCACCCCCCTCGGCCGGCGCTCCTGTCTACACGCTTGCTTCTGTTAGTTCCTCCCATCTATGACCCAATTCTCATCATGAAACAAATGCTGCCGTCACACGCAATGCAATACCAATGCAATGCAATGCAATGCGTATTTTCCTCTCCAATCCAAAAACATTTGCCACACGCACGCAAAAAAAATAAAAAAAAATATCCTCCTCGTCATCAGAGAATCCGGCACGGCTGTCTCAACGACAACTCCATCACATAGCCAGATCGTCAAATTGGGACACAAGATCTCGAATCGTCCATCTCCACACATCTCGATCCCTCGGCCCCCGATTCACCCACTTCTCACACTTCTTCCTCCACCGATCTTCTTCCTCGCGCTGTCTCCGGATGAATTCCGGCCCAACATCGAATTCTTCTCCCACGAGCCAATCGTCCTTGATGTCAGAGGTGCGGCCCCGGCCACTCGAGGTGCCCTCTCCGCGAGTCTCCTCATCGCCTGTGTTGTGGTTCTTGCTATCATCCAGGTCGGGAATATCTTTGAAGACATCATCCTCGTCGTCGTCGAGAGCGTCAAATCCGTCCATCGTGTCCGTGGTGGCTTCTGACCTGGCCTTGTCTTGGGGGCCCAGCTTCAGCCAGCACATACTTTGGGGGTCAAAGACCATGCCGCTGACGACTTGGACGCCTTTTGTGGCGCTGAAGTTGGTGATGAGGGCCGGTCGAGGCGTCGCTCCGTCCTTGTCTCGACTCTGGTAGTGATTGTTGGCTGAAGGAGTGCTGGAAGCACCAGTGGCTGCTGCTGCAGTGGCGGTAGCGGAAGCAATGGCAGCAGTGTAGGAGGGTGCACACATTGTGCCATCGAAAGCGTGGAGTACGTTTTCGTTGCCCTCCCACCGAAACGTGTCAGCATTGTAATACATACCATTCACCACCTTGGAATCTTTGTCAGCGTTGAGGTTGGCAATGAGGTGTGGCTTGAGTTGCTGAGGCTGTTTTGTCTTCCTTCTGGGCCGGTTCGTCGTCTGCTGAGGTAGGCCGGAGGCCATTATCCTCGGTCCAAGAAGAGGAACGTGGGCTTCCCGCTGGCCGGCAATGGTAGACAACGGGCCGTGGCTGGGTGCACGGTGGGCCAGCGATGTCTCCCGAGCAATGCGGCTGGCTTTGGTATCACGGGCAAAGCGCGGCGTGTGTGTTGTCGGCGTACTTGTCGGTGTCGATCTTGCCATTGAGTAAGGCGTCAAGGGTGCTGGCGTCGTGGCTCGGTCGGGTAGAATGCTTTGATAGAGCTTGTTCCGAATCGTAGTCTTGGCATTACCGCCGGTCAAGGGCTGCTTGAGGAATCGCGTTTCTGAATCTCGCGAAGTGGGCAGGTCGTCAAACCCATCAAGTTCGTGGCCGTCGCCAAAGTGCTTCTTATTCTTCGGCTTACTCAGACGCTCCCATGTGTCCGCGGCAACCCTATAACGATGCGGACTCGGTGATCGCGCGCGCGACCTCGACAGGGAGCGGGACATCGGCCGAAGGTCAATGGAGTTATCCGAGTCGTGGCGGCGGAAATGTCGCAGAGTCTTGGAGGCAATGTGCTGCGATCTGCCCTGAGAGGCACCGGCAGGCAAGAAGGGCTGTGGTTTCCGCGTCAGTGGCGGGCTGCTGCTAAAGCCTGAACGCGGCTGTCGCTCAATCGGCGTCTTGGGTCGAAAG
The DNA here is from genome assembly GCA_018360325.1 of Claviceps aff. humidiphila group G2b. Lineage (NCBI taxonomy): Eukaryota > Fungi > Ascomycota > Sordariomycetes > Hypocreales > Clavicipitaceae > Claviceps > Claviceps aff. humidiphila group G2b. Next base: position 37,551 of record SRQG01000212.1, read on the forward strand.
CCAGTTTGCGGTCGGCCCGCCGTCTCGCCTCTCGAGGGCGGACGATGGGAAGACATGGGCTTGCGCGTCGGGGGGAAGGATCGCTTCTGTTTAAGAAGTTGAGAGCTCGTAGTCGACGCTTCGCCCTTGAGCGAGGAAAAGGATGATCTGGGGGCCAGTTCGCGACTGCGCGAAGCAGACAGAGGGAATTGTCGTCCAGGAGAGGTGGTGGTAGGCGTGGGCAGGCTGTTGACAGAAGACTGATGTGAATGACCCATGCGCGATTGTGCAAGACGACTGATGCGCAAGGGAGCTGTTCCTGATTTGCCGCCGGTAGTCTCGAACACTGGTGCCAGCGAGGTGGAATGCGCGCGCTCGTGATTAAGGCGGGAGAGTCTACTTTGCGAGAGCATGGACGAGGAGGAGCCGGTCGGCTTGGTGGTAAAAGTCAAAGACACGGCAGTCTTAGGCCGTGCGGCACAAGCTGCCTGTGTCTCTTTGACTTTGACGTTTCGATGGAGAGCTAATTTCCCGAGGCCAAAGAAGCTGCCGTCTCCAATGTCCAATCCATCAAAGAAGTCCTCGCGATCTGCCTCTGCGTGTGGAAGCTCCTGGGGAGGCGCTGGAGTTGCTGCTCTGCTTGGTGAAGGCGAGGCTTCTTCGAGAATTCTCTCGGGCGAAAAGTTCTTCTTGCGCTGCTGGAGACGTTCTTTCAAGTTGAAGGGCCCCGAGGGCAAAATGAGTCCTTCAAAAGCCTCGTCTTCACTCTCTGCTGTCATGGAACTGGAAATACTGGGGCTCATGGCAGACGTCGAAGAGCTTCGTACCGAGCGCCCGTCTCGTCGAGTACCGCCGTGGCGTGTGCCTAGGCTGCCCTCACCCCAGTCGAGCTCGTCGAGGTTGGATAGCAATGACGGCGTCGCGGGTATGTCCTTCTTGGTGGACAGCCGCAGTTTCCCATCAGAAGGAAGTTCAAGGTCCTGTTCAAAGTCGTCGTCATGAGGCTCCTGAGCCCTTTCAGACTTTTGTGGTGTGGGGGTAGGTGGTATAAAGGAGAGTGTTTGAAGAGTTAGTCTTGGCTTGGGGACTTTGACGGTGGCAGATCCGTCGCCGAAGAAATCATCATCATCATCTTGTGTCTCCTTGTACTTGTCCAGATTTAAAGCGGAGGAGAGAGCACTGGTTTTCGGTTGCGTAGGTTGTCCAGGGGAGCCCAGCTGAGAGAAGATAGGCGATTGCATTATCCTCGCTGGGCTGCTCTGTGTCGAGTCTCCGCTCACTTGGCGAAGGGTGGTTGGGAATTCTGTGTCAGTCTTGGGCTTGACACTCAACGCTTGCGAGGCATCTGGAAGCTCAAGATCTGTTTCCCAGTCGTCCTGATAAATCTGTTTGATCTTGCGTCCTCCAAGTCTTTTGATTGTGCCCCCTCTTAAAGCAGAGGAAGGTATATTCTTTGGCAGTGGAATTCCAGCATGCTCTGCCGCCGCAATAGCATCCATGGTGGAACGCTCATCATCTCCAGGTAAAGGAAGGTGCGTCTCTTCTCCAATCACAGAGTCCAGCTCCGATCGAAAGGATACATGCGACGAAACTGAGTCACGTCGCCGCGAGGATTGCCGTGACAAAGTATGCGAACTGGGAACCCCAGTGTTGGTGGTGGTGAAAGAACTCCGAAATGAAAGCTCGTCGCCTTCTACGAGAAGGTCCTCGTCATCGTCCCAGTTTTCAATATCGTCCTCCACGGGTTGCCGGGGCTTCAATCGTAGGGTCTCCATGGCTGGCATATGCGCGCGAGTGGGACGTATGGGAGGCAGATATCGCGTAAAAGGTCGAGGTTTTTGTTCTGGGATGATTCGACTGAGAAGTATTGGATCGAGTGGTGTGCGAATGCGACCAGATTTCGATATCAGTTGAGTGGATTCATAGTCGTCACTTGCACAGCGCAGACTTTGTAAATCGGTCCGCTAATCGAAAATCGGCACAGCTGAGTCCGTCGTTTGTTGTCGTCGTCGACAGATGGTAGCTTCAAGCTGCCGGTGTCCTGTGTGCGGGTGAGTACGGCTTATTCGCGATTCAGGGTGGTGACTCTGTGAGCGGCGGCTCTTGGGTGCGTACCAGTAGTTCGACAAAGCTGCTCGAGACGGTTTCGTCACTCTGGGTATTCTCGATGGGAGCGTGGGTAAATAAAAGCGAGTTGGTGATGCAGTCAGAGTTGTGCAGACTGGTCTGTCCTAGTCGTGCATTGAATGTCTGATGCGTTGAACAAAAAGCGAGGAAAAAGAAGGCTGGGAAGGCAAGAAATCGGAGGGACTGGAAGGGACTCAAGGGACTTGAAGGGACTGAGGCCACCGCCGGACCATAGCGTTTTTGCCAGTGACCGGGGGTGGCTGGCAGCATTCTCCCAGGGCCCTGGGTGAGCCCAGACTCCTGAACTCGGAGAGAGAACCCTGGCTTGGGTCCGGCTGATCTGGGCACGGGGTTGCCTGTTCAGTCGGAATTAGCGTGCATGACTTTCCACGGCTTCTTCAACGCACCGTCTGCTGCGCTCCAACAAACGAGCGTCTTCCCCTGTAGCTTCCCTGTAGCTCCCCTGTAGCTCCCTCGGACGGCCCTTGTAAGATCCCCTGTAGGTCCGCACGTTAGGGCCCCCTTGTAGGCCCTTGGTTGTCTCACTGCGAAAGACCAGAACTGCGTGTGGGGCCCTAAGCTAAGGACGCCTCTAGATATGGCCTAGCGCTGCCACTGGTTGCAATGATCATGGTGCGTGAGTCAGGGTGACGCACCCTTCGACCAGCAAACCACATTGGGAGGGTGGGATCGAGCAAACGCACTGCCGAAATACGGGCGTTTGCACCAACTTCCTCACTTTCCTCAAAAGGTGGCAGGAAAAGCATGTGCGAACAAGGCTACAACCTTGGTAACCGCAAGAATGCACAATGCTGACGCGCAGTCCGAGAATGGCAGTCCTCCTTCGCAGACCGGCGGCACGAACATGCACATGCATGCAGCAGTGGCAGCACAACTACCTAGGTACGTACCTATGCATGTACGGAGTATGTACAGTACTCCGTACGCGCCGATGCAAGCACTGAAACATTGAACAGTGAAGCGCTGGAGAAGTTGGAGCTCATTGGAGGAACCCCAAGTCGCGCTGCTGCAAACAATGAAGACTCAATTCCCATTTCGCGTCGAGTTCGCGCCCGCTGTCGCACAACCTGTGGAGTCTGGACACACACTGGAAAACTTGCTCTTAAACACTCACGAATTGATAGGTAGAACGACTGTCCGTCAAACGAGGGGACCACCGTCCCCGTACGAGACGCAAGTGTCAATCCCATGGTTGTCGCAGCAATGCTTTTTTGCTCTCTCCGCAAAAAGCGATGAAGCATGAAGTCTGGAAGATAGCGATCGGCAAAAACTGTGGCTACGTCGTTGGAAGTGGTCCACATGGGCCGCCTGGCCGAGAAGCCTGGCGATGGCCAATCATGTGAGCGGGATTGTCGTGCCCCGCCAGTGTTGCATCGTCTTAGCTTTGACAACCCGCACAAGTCACGGCCGGGCTGCCATGCAAGTTGACCTTCACATTCACGTTGGCACGGGAATGAGGCTGTTTGTAGTATCATCTGCACAGAACTTAGAATCTTGAGGAAGAAAAATCTTTCATCTGCCCACATAGCATAGTCAGATTCAGCCATCATGGCGCCCGAGAAAGTGCTCAAGATTCCCCGAACGGATCAAGACGCCGCTTTTGTTCTCGTCCACGTCGCAACCAAAGGCTCAAAGCCTCTCGATCTTAAGTTGGTGGGGACCGAGGGAGCTGCTCCTTATACATGTTCGTGTGAGTTACGACCAGACCATTTCAATCCTCGCGATCTTGTCTCAACGTACATTGCCTTACCAAATTGCAGTAAAGCATGATCGCGTCTCATCTCTCCGTGTGCCAAATTCTCCCGTCTCGGAAAAGGAATGGCAGAATATCCTCATCTCTGTTTTTCAACAAGAGCTTCTCTCCGATATCCAAGCAACCGCCACTGTGCGGAGCGAATCTTCAATATCCCTGACCATTCGAAAACAAGTCCAAGGCATTACCGTAAGTCCCCAAAAAAAGTTCAAGGGTTTCTTCCGTTACTCCGCACCAAACAGGACCCCTGACATCTGACACAGCAACGCCTCGGCGCCATCTCCTTGAGATATGAAACGAATGAGACCATCGAGCTGTTTGACTGGTGTGGCATCTCTGCGGATGCCCTGACGCAGAGTCAGCAGTCTGCCGCCGAGTCTGTGTCCAAACTGAGTGGTGTTCAAGCGTCCGTCGAGGACCTCAAACGCCAACTGGACGAACTGATCCAAGCCAAGCAGGAAGACGAGCTCGTGCTGCTCGAAAGTCTCAAGGACCTGTTGAATGAGAAAAAGGTAAAAATTCGCGAGCAACAAGCCATCATTGCCGAATTGTCGGTAAACGGGACGAAACAGCCGGAAGAGCCAAAGCCTGCAGATGGGCAACCTCAAGCGAAACTGTTGGGGAAGAGGGCCACTAAGAGGAAGGCCACGGCGGTAGAAGCCGAGGAACCTGACAAGGATGCAAACCCCACAATCACGCCAGAGCCAGAGAATTCAGATGTGGACACTGCGACTGAAGAAACTGTTTCTCTTCCTAGCGATGATGAACATGGTGATGAGAGCGACGACACCGACGGCGACAACGACGGCGATAGATCCTCGCCGAGGAGTAAGCCCCAAGGCAGTGCCGAGGTCGCAACGAAGGCGGAATCGCCAAAAAGGCCAGCCGCAACACCACCTCCTCCTCGGGCCTTGCCGTTTCAGCGGAAGAAACCTGTGGCGACCGCCAATGACACTGAGGATACTGATTCAGGTGACGAATTATAGAAGGACGAACCTGAAGGTGCATCACATGTCAAAAAGTTTGTCATCGTTGTGAGCTAAGTCTATCTGCCTAACTACATACTTACTTCGATAATGCGACAGCAGACTTCATCGTCTGTCATTAGCATCAAACTTTTCATTCCAAAACGCCCTGTAATGCTTCTGGTTCCCCGTCTCTGCAATGCGCGTCACCTCTTCCTGTGTAAGTGCAAATGAGGGCATCTTGGACAGATAGCCCGCCAGACGGTCTTTCTTAGAACTTGTCGTCACCGCCACCAACCCCTGGTCTATGATCCAGCGCAGGCCAATATCGGACTCCGAGACGCCATATTTCTCGGCCAGCTCGGTCCAAACAGGGTCGACGGGGCCACCCTTGGCCTGTGTAACGGGAATAAGTGGCCCGTAGCACGCTACGGCTATATCGTGCTTCTTCTGAAATTCGACAAGGTCTCCATGTTGGAGGTAGGGGTGGAACTCAATCTGATTGATGGCAGGACGAACTTTAGCCGTCTTCATAATCATCTCGAGGTGTTCTTGGAGAAAATTGGAGACCCCGATAGACTTGGCCCGTCCTGAAGCTTTGATGGCTTCCAGGTCTGCCCACTTCTTCTGCAGATCCTCTTCCGAGGCGGAGAAGGGTGCATGGATGAGGTATAAGTCCACAAAGTCTAGGCCGAGTTTCTTTAGAGAATCTTCAAACGCTTCCATGGTCGGTCGTTTCTTTGAAGGGTGAAGCTTGGTTGTGATGTAGAGCTGGTCTCTGGGAATGCCGGATGCCTTGATGGCAGCGCCAAGTTCCTCTTCATTACCGTATACTGAGGTCGTTTGTTAGTCAAAGGTTGAAATCTGGCATGCGATCGGGGTCGTTGTTCGATATCCGTACCTTCGGCTCCATCAAGATGGCGGTATCCAACATCAATAGCCTGTTTTGTCACATCCACGATGTTCTGGTTGAATGTGGATTCTGCTTTGTAGTTTGCTGTTCCGAGTCCATAGGCAAGCTGATTGCAAGAGTTAGCCGCCAGCCTCGAACAACGTCTGGGAGCGCACGTACCATGGGAATCTCGTTGCCGTCATTGAGTTTCAGCAAGGGTGGGAAAGAACCCTTGGATGTCGGAGTGGCAGACGTCATGTTGATGGATGAGGTATGTTGTGCCTTGGTAAAGAAGCGATCCGGTATTTTCCAACGTGGAAGCGCTGAGGGAGGTTATATTGAACATGAAGATGAAGATGAAGACTGTGGCGCGTACGGAGATACGATTGCTTGCGTGTCTGTTTCAGTGGAAGTCTCCACATGGCATAAGGACGCCGCATCATGTCCAGTCTCGTCCTTACCCTGCACGGAAAGCTGTTTGCGTTTGTCGTCTCATCTGTTGACCCGGAAGCGATCCGTGAAATGCCAAGTCGGAAAAAACCGAGCTATCACCAGTGAGCGATCGTATTTCTGTTTCGCTACTCGGGTGGTTCGGACTCTTCCGATGGCGCGAGGGGGTAAGGAGATTGAGTCGCAGCGCACTATCTCGGAGTCCGGACACTCTACGGAGTAGACACTTAGGTACAGTAAACTCCGGTCACCTGTGTGGAAGAGGTATTCTTGGTTGATTGAGCCCACTGTGGGCGACGCAAGTCCGATTACAAATATGTACACAATACATAGTTGAACCACCGGCCACTGCTATACGAGCTCATTTGAAAGGTAATGTATCTGACCATTAAACGTTGATGACACGATCATTGTGGCCGCTGTAGACGTTCTCGAGACTCACACACAGGGTAAGGACATGCCATCCGCCGTCCGGTATGTTACTGTCTATGTACATAGCCTGTTACACACTCCGTATAAATCAGCCAGATCGCTGTAATTTTACCAATTGGGCCAAAATCACTGCCTTGATTGCGATTGCGTCAGAGGGAGCGTCGCACGAGAACAATTCGGATCCGCATGAAGAGTAACGGTGGAGTGGCTGGAGCGTGACGCGTCATCACGTGCGGCCCAATATCAGTTTGGTTTCTGAACATTGTCTTGATGTCCTCCGCATAGAGTGATATCACTAACATCAGGTACTTGCCGTATTCCTGTCCAGCAAACTTGCGTCATTACACTATCGTCTCATACCTCGATATCCTTGAAACACAATGGAAACTTCAACGATTCTGCAAGATCAGCCCAAAAACTTTGCATATACTAGCGTTGAAGCGGAGGTCGACGATCTGACAAACTACAAGCAATTTGGATTGCATCCGATCATTCTCGGCGATATCCTTCCCAAGCCTCTCACTTGTGTTAGCGATGTGAATAAGGAGCCCAGATATCGAATCTTGTTGAAGCTCGGATATGGGGGCTTCGCTACAGTGTGGCTGGCTCGCGACCTTGTCGAGGAGTAAGTTTGATAAGTATTAAGTTTGGCGCCGAGAACGTGTGGTTCTGAGAAATTGACTTCGCCCTGTAGACGTTATGTCACTGTCAAAGTCGGACTTGGGTCAGAAAAGCCCCTTCTCGATCGAGAAGCCGAGATTCTATCACAGATTTGCAAAACTGGGCCAGGAAAGCATGGCTACGAGAGAATTATCGAACTCTTAGATGTGTTTATTGTTGAAGGACCGAATGGATTCCACCAGTGTTTGGTGACCGAAGTTGTCGCTCCACTGAGTGATGAAGATACCAACGACCATTGTTCGTTTGATGTTGTACGACAAATTGTAGAAGGGTTTGCGTTCCTCCACGAGGAAGGCATAATCCACGGACGTAAGGCCGGTAGTGTACACTGATGTCGATGATGGGTCAAGCAACTGACGTGACGTTCATGCACAGATCCCCACATCGGCAATTTCGGGATTGCCCTCCCGCAGCTGGATCGATTCGAGGAGGCCGACATCATGGAATATTTTCTCAACCCTGAACTTATTCTCGTCATTCCTCGCGATCCAAAATTACCAATAAACTCGATACCCCCTTATATCGTGAAATCTGTAATAACGACAGCAGACTTTTTAAAAAGCAGGAAGATCTTTCCCGCTGCCTCGTTAATTGTCAAAATTATGGGTTTTGGAAGAGGTATGTGGACATTGCGCATATTTCTGTGACACAACTAACATCATACTTGCTTGTTCACATAGCCTACAGGATAAGTAAGGCGGCCCCGAACTTATTAGGTGCAGCTCCCAAGATGATTCGGCCGCCAGAAGTTGTACTTCATGAACTATGCGATGGCAGAATCGGCTCTACTTGGAGCGAAGCGGCCGACATCTGGGCTGTCGGATGTACGGTAATAAGTCATCATTGCCGATTTCTTCAATGCACGAGGTTAATATGAAGACTCAGCTGTACCATGTCAAATGGGGCGATGAGCTTATCTCGACAACGGGTTCTCTGCAAGATTATCTTTTCCAGGCAATTCAATTCGGTGGACCTCCCCCAGAAACTTGGCCGAAAGTTTGGGAAACACAAGACCGGCAACATGGAAATTGTTGGTTATCTCTGCTTTCCCTCTTTTGAATTGATTCGCAGCCACGATACTGACACTCTAGCACCAGCCCTTTGCGACCGAGTCAAGGCTTGGGAAGTGCGTGAGGCAAATCTTGACTCGTCCAGGATCCCACAAGATGAGGAAAGATGGGCATTCCTTAACTTCATTCAGAGAATGATTATCACGAATCCTGATGAACGGACTCCGACGAGGGTGCTTTTAACTGATCCGTTTATGGTGGAACGTACGAAGGAGGAAGAAAGCATATAGGTTGCTGACTTCCAGAATCCATCAAAATATAGCACCATTGGATCCATTGATGGAACTTGAACGCTATAATTATCATATGGTGTATGCAGTCAACAAGCGACCTGGCCGTCCCATGTGTTGCTGTCTGCATTGTGGTAAGCTCGCGGTGTTAAAGCGGTGCTAAAGGCAAGACCTAATGACACCAGCCCTGTGGTTCGGGCCCCCCAAAAAACCGTAGGCGACATTATAACGTATCGAGATAGATTGTACAAAAAGAAGGGAACAAAGGATAGGAAAGCTTGCATCGCAAGTGAAAACGGAGAGCAGATTGGCTGATGAAGCTTTAGTGTGACGGAAGCGAGGTGGCCATGAAAGCCATGAATGATGAGACGACAACTGATGACTGCTGAAACTGTGGGACTACATATCATCCCCAATTTGCTATTTCTGCATTACATTGACGCGACAATCACAACAATCGTCATACCAATAATTGAAGGTTCTGTTTCCGAGAGAAAGTGCGTCGCTGCAGATATTACCTTCACAAATCTGGATCATTACATCGATTGGCACAGTGCACACTTGTGCCAGGCAATGTACATACTCCGTACAAATCAGCCAGATCGCTGTAGTTACCAATTGGGCAAAATGCCTGCCTTGATTGCGAAGGCGTCAGAGGGAGCGCAGAGCACGGCAACCATATATACAAGATTCGCGTCTTGCCCCTGCTCGAATTGCTTTGCGATCAACAAAGTAACAGCACCTCTCTCCCAGGAGCTACGCTCCAATTTGTATGTGCGATACAGTACCTACTGTACTGACACTCAGCACCCTATTATCCACTCACACTGGATGTACCTATCACGCTACATGCTCCCCCACTGCCCAGCGTACACGCCGGTCAGCACTTCCACGCTGTCCCAGTAGCTGTGGCAGTTGAACTGGGCAACTCGCAGAGTTGGTGGAGAGGCGAGGCTGATGTCAAGTGGCGATGAAACCTAACAAAGTAAAGAATGAGAGCGTAGAGTGCTCAAGCTGAGAAATCGAGCGGGATATGGGGAGTGGGAAAACTCGGGTTCGAAGTAGGAATGACAGATTTCGCAGAGTAGCTGCCAAATTATAGAATAACTGTCGAAAAGTAGCTATTGAATTGATTTTTCGTGTTTTGCAAATATCGTAGGTCATGAGCGTTGAAAGTGTGCGAACTGTTTGCACAATATAGAGGTTTCCAGTGGACTTCCAGTAGTGGGCGGATTGTCCCATATGTCTCATCGGCCGCCACCCCCGAATCCCAAAGCTCCTGCAAATGCTCCTCCGCGAACAACGAGGATCCACGCGGCAGGACGCCCGCGGCTTGTGCGCCCCCGACTTGCGACTCTCCGATACTCGCCTCCCCGTCCTGCGACTCGCCAGCAACCTCGCATCCAACCCCTAACTCGTCCTCCATGTGTGGTTCTGCGGCGGACCCTTCGACCTCTGTATCGATCTCGTCGGGGTCCTCACTCCCATCGGTATCATCCCGCGCGTCGAGCGGGTGTGACACGCAAGCCAACGAAATTGGATTGAGGAGACGCCGTTTTACCGCCTCTACCTCGCCCACGTGCTCCCTCCGCGAGAGGGCATCTGGACGGCCCGCCTGAGAACCTGGGCGGTACCGAAGGTGGTACCGAAGGTGGTAATTGAATAAGGCGAGACCTCCGCCCAGCGCGCCTGTCGTTCTGACATCTCCCTCGGGGCCGTGAAATACTCCAGGTTCTTGTGGTCTGTGAGTATCGTAAACGGACGAGTAACGCTCCGAAGTTCCGCCGACCAAGCTTTCAAGCAAGAGATGATGCTCAATAAAAATTGCGCGTCCAGTAAGAACACGTAAATGGAAACTCGCCCGCACCGCGACACCGCCGCGGAACCGACCGGAAAATTGAAATAAGACAAAGGAAAAGAACCGCAGCACCTGAAAACCCCCTCCCGCGATGGCGCATGTTGCCCAGAGCGCTGGGGCGGCGGGCGACGCCGTCCCAATGGATATAGACTCCGGGACGCGTGGCCTCGCCCAGAGCTGCCACCACCCCCTCTCGGGGCTCGGCAGCATAACGTCGAAGCGGTCGGCACGGAGGCGATCACGGTACGGGAACGAGTGCCGATACTCCTCATCGCCGAGTACGAAAAAATGGCTCGCTTGGTCACACCCCCAGCCCTGGAGGGCGTGTGGGAGGTGTGCCTGAGTATCTTCAACATTGACGCCACCAACCCGCAGCGCCACGCGCAGAACAACAACACCGTCACGACCGAAAACCTCGAGAAATCGATCTAGAAGGCTGTTCAGAAGGCCCTCCCACGGGAGGAACCACATGGACGTCCATCGCCCGAGAGGCGGCCCCAGCCCCCCCGCGACTGCATAGGGAAATGCTGATAAAGGGCACCAGCATCAGCAGCACTGTCTCAGGACGAAGCCCCGTTGAGATTGTTAAAGCCGTAAACGCAGCGCTCACTGTAGCCGCAAGCCGCCTCCAAAGCGGCGACACGGTCATCACATTCCGTGATTCCGTGATTCGTCGTCCCGCCCGAAGACCGAAGATTGGGTTCAAACCGCGTTTGGACCCGACGCAACAGTAAACCGCCAGGTTTTCAGCGTCGTCGTCAAGGGCTTACCTGTCCGCTTGTCCGAGCACCAAGACCGAGAGGACATCCGGAAGAGGCTGGCGGCCGCGAACGGCCCCGGCATTGTTCGAGCTACAGCTCGAAAACCGAAGGGCACCGCGACACGCTCTCCCCTCATCATTGGCGTCGACAGCCTTGAGAGGCGGCCAACCGCCTGATCCACTCGTGGGTCATATACAACTCGGAGATTTTCGAAGCAGAACCTTTTCGAAGCAGAACCTTTCAATGAGGCGATACGCCCTCGACAGTGTTACAACTGTCACAAATTCGGGCACATGGCCGCATTCTGCAACGCCACCGCTCAGTGCGAGCGCTGCTCTGCCGCCAAGCACCAAACAGAGCAGGCTTAGAGTATGAGAGGCAATGGGTGACCCCCATCACAGAGTTTACGACAATGCCGGTACAGGGCAGATGCGTCTTCGTGGGCGACTTTAACCAACACCACCCTCTGTGGGACAGGCACGACCGAATCTCAGCTGGCAGCTCCGAATTGTTGGAATTCACCCGGCAGCGGA
>SRQG01000213.1:0-49102 GCA_018360325.1 Claviceps aff. humidiphila group G2b
TTTTCGCACGTCCTCGCCCTTTCCGTGAAATCCCCCAGTCTTGTTTCGTGAACCGTTTTTTAATGCCATATACGAGGCTTGGGAGAATTCCCTCCTCTTGAGCGATCTGTGTGGCCGATTTGCCTGCAGTAAGGGCTGACCACACGCGATTCCTAGTGCGTGGCGTCGAATGTTTTTTGAATGGTTTTAAAGGGCGTTCTGGCGTCTCCATGGCTGCTCAACGATGATGGGTTGGTTTGTGAATGAAGGTAAATTGACGCGTCGCGTCGAAAAGTGGAGGAAGTTTTGTGTTATTTGTGCGGGGCCACTGTACCTATATCATAAACCGACCACATCGCCAAATTTGGTGCATGAGTCACTTCCAGCAAAGCAATCAGCTCTGTATTTGCGCGTGGGGTTATGTACACATACAGGCTTTCGTAATGGCTGTCAAGTTTAACATTATTCGACTCGAACACTACAACTCATCGTTTCTGAGGATGTGTGTGCATGCAACTGATTATCTGGAGCTTGATTTAACAGGTACCACCCCGTATTTCTATTCATACCAACCTGTCCCACTAATTTTGTTTTTCGGTCGGCCTTTTTCCGTCGCGCCGTACACCCAGCTACCGACCACCATTGTACAGAATTTGTACTGTACACATTGAAGGAGGACCCACCTTGTTCGTTGTTTTGGCCTGTGATATTTCGTCAACCTTCTTTTCCCGGTTAATCATTTACCGCATAATCTCAGTTGTTTGGCACTGAGTGGGATCAAAATTTGCTTGTGATTTGTTGAACCGCAGGATGCTTCAAGGGTCCTGCTTGCCGCCTTTCCGTATGAGGACGTTGACCCGTAAAAAAGATACATCTCGAGCTTAGCGTGGCCAAGGCTCACACGTTGATTGGGTGCCCCGTTCAGTGCCAAACAACTGAGATTATACTACCTACCCCTCATTTGCTAGTTTTGTGTGAGCAACTCGACACCTCATTCATGTCGCCATCCTGATTCAGTTATCATTCTTTATTGCTCTCGACTCAAGATGACGTTTTGCGGTCATTTTCCGAAGATCAAATCCGGATATTCAGATTGTTGTTCTTATTATGCATTCAGTTTGTCCGATGAAAGGGTGTGAAGAGTAGGATTTATTGGTTCTTGTTGTTCTGGAGTCAAGAAAGGGAGAAACAACTGTCGTTAGCATGTGAACTTTTACGGAGATTGTTCCGGCATCTTCGATTCAACATCAGAGATACTGAGCTTGCTGGTTTCTATAATAACCTTGGGAGAAACCTGCGAGGATTGCCTGATGTTTCAAAAATTGTAACTCAACACACAATCTTTCTAGTTAGGAGATAGCTCCTCAACTTCAACAAACTTCATTCCCATTCAGTGTTCTATCTTCTTCTGGAGCAGTTAGATCCTGCAAAGATCCTTTGTAGGGCAGATCTACCTGTTGGCCCACGATCGTATTCTGTTTCCACAGTGCCCTTCCTTTCCCTTGGAGCAGTTGGGGTAGATCTATCTGTCAGTCCACGACCACCGCCCGGCTTTTTTTCGTTTTTGTTCACATGGCAATTGCTCGCAGACTTTCTTCCATGCAAATCCCTTTCTTTATTATGGCTTATTAGTTTTATTGATAACCATTTCCTCTCGCGCATACATCCACTATCCGTGACGAGTCCACAACATTCTTCAACAAACGAAATTTTCGCCATCACGATGGAGCTCCAATGAACACTCAAGCTTGCGGCCTACGACGCTGAAGCTGAAGGTATGCCTACACCAGACTGCCGCAGTCGACTCAATTGGACCCCTTCAATGACCTGATTATGCGACTTCTTGCAAATCATTTAATCGTGATAGTGGCACCGTCTCTCCAAGGCTCATATTTCCAAGAAAGCTAGAACAGTGGAATCAAGAATAGATGTGTTTTTGCATGCGATCGTGGCTAGCGGCGCCCGCCTGCCGCTGCGAGCGTTGGACTCAGAAATACGCGAAACATTGACTGCTCCGCCAACATTGTAGCGTCGACTTCAGAGAGAGCCCAGGGAATGAAAGTTATCGTTTCACTTTCAGCATGGCCACGGCCCGTCTCGTATGGTCATCGCCTTCGAACGCCAGCCCAGAGTGAAACTGCGAGGAGGCCAGAATCGTTCGGCCTGGGGACCGATGCAATCTGTGAGAGACGAGACGTTGTGTGGTTCTAAATACTTCCGTGATAGACGTAGTTACCATGATAGAGTGATGATCAAGCTTGACGAGCTCGGTGACCATACACCCACTTCGGCCTTCATCAATAAACTCCAGTACCGCAACCTCAGACATCGCATGCTGGAAATTGTTGCTCAAATTAAAATTCCTGCTAAATTCAACTGTACTATGGTGAATTCATTTTGCTCATTGCGTGTCTTTTTGCATTTTTTTTTCTCTCTGATGTGATCACTGATGTCAAGAGCGCCAACGAAAATGGAATACATATGTGATGGCCGGTAGCTGGGTGTACGGCGCGATGAAAAAATGTCGACCGAAAAAAACCGTGATTAGTTGGATGCGTAAACGCGCCTCTTCCGCAGCGGGAGTCTTCAGCTTTACTACCTATAGTCCCTCCGGACTTCCCATTTAAGAGTACACACGTGGTAATAAGCCCTCAATATCACCCATGCTGCTTACTTGAGACTCGCAATCATGCAAAGTGAGCAATACCGAGAACGGTCGAGTTGAAATTTATCGCAGGGTATGTACATAGGGGTGTACAAGCACAAAACAGTGGCCGGACGGCTGCGCCCACACCAGTGAGCACTGAGACCCGATGTGCGCAAAACTTTAGCAAGTGATGAGGGCACAGTATAGCAGGGCAGTTGGACACCCATTGATAAGAAGTATCGACAAGGCTCAGATTTTAGTTCTTTTCCCGTGCAAAGCTGAAGTTGGGGTTAAGTCTTCTAAACATACCTAATTATGTACAAGCTGGGAAGTTGGCCTTTCTATGTACATACTTTCTCTAGCCTGGTTCACCTGCTATACTATTCGTCCGGGTAAGCCGTGAGCCTGGAATGTACGTGTGAGCATGCGCGGTGCGTCCGAGGCAGCTGGCAAGGACAGTACTGCAATTAGTCTACGGCGACGGTGGTCGACTCCAATCATCACTCCTATACTCGCCATCGAGATTTTTTCGATAGCCAATGCTATCTCGCCGGTCATCAACCAGTCTGCCCCATTCTAGTAGCAGCCGAAATAGATAAATTTCCCGATCTTCCTTCTGCAGCGCTCTGGCAGTCCAGCGTTGCCCTTGCTGGGCTATCCATTCTGCATCGCTAGGGCGTCCTTTGAGATACATGTCGATCCCGTTCATTTTGGCCCTGTTTTCAGTGCCCGTAAAATACAAGAACGTAGCATGCAGAGCTTGGTAGCGTATGTCGATGGGCACGAAATGTAACCATGGAGTCAGCCGCTCAGAGTACCACGTTTGGAATATCGTTGAGATGAATGGTACGCTTCTAGAGCGGAGAACCTTACAAAAAGACTTTGGAGGACCGTCGTCCTCGTCCGTAAGTAAAATATAGCGATAGCCCATGGCATCCTCTCCCTCATTGGTTTTGCCGTACAGCTGCTTGACGAGATCACAGATCCTGCCCGAGCAGGAACCGTTGTACCCAACACCAAAGTTGAACGACAGATCATGATTTGCCTGCGTGACCAGTACAGACTCCGACTTGAAGCTCTCTTCCGATTCGTGGAGCGGAAGGACCATAGTGACCCTATCCCCTGCATTAGGATCGTTGATAAGATGCAGAAGCCGTGTCTTGTGACTTCCTCTCAGTGCATCTTCGTTAAGCGCATGTGCCGTGACCGAAGTGCTCCAAAATAATGTATCTTTCCGTTCTGAGAAAGTCTCCTCGCGATCAGGTTCGTCTGCTTGAGACGGAGATAAGGGCAGCACGATATCAGAAAAGCCATCCATTTTTGATGAACCAAACAAAGGAACAAGCTCTTGAACTAGTGGCAAGACTGGATCGCTCAAGAAAAAGCTGTGTAGGTAGGCCAGATCCGGCTGATTACACGTTTCGAGCGATCTGACCCATTTGTCCAGGAACTGCCCGCGCGAGTGGGGCTCCACGCAAGCCGAGCAGAATGAACCAACATTCATACGAAAACGTGCTTTTAGGGGGGATATAGGGGGACATGCTTCCTGATGCATGTGCCTCAACTCGCTGGCCAATTCTCGACGCCAAGGCTGGTTCCTGTCGGGTCTTGAAGAGATGTCTCGTCCTAGTGCGTCCGCGATCAGGAAGGACTCATTTCCAGATGTCGCGGGCGTTCTCTTCGTCGTGGATTGCAGATATGCGTGACTGTGTAGCTGCTTGTCAGCCCATGACGGGATCACTCGAGGAGCATGTTCAAGGTTTACGGGTATAAGCATGTCAGGCAAGTGTCTCGAAAATTTCTGGACCATGTTTATCAATTCGGCATAGTCCAAGTCCTTGGTACCATTTCTCAGGTCACTCGCAATGACCTGGCCATTTTTCACAATGATGGACCCTACTCCAGTATATGAAGTTGCAAGCTCCGCTCGTTTGCGCAACGTTGAGGGTGACATTGTCCAGAATATCTCGAGGTCCTTGTCGATCTGTTCAAACTCATCGATGACTGCAGAGCCAGACGCGAGCTGATACCACTCGCCGAACTTGGGAGGAGGGCTTCTGCCTCCGTGTCGTTCCTCGTATGTTGTCACGGCAGTGGCGATACTTGTGCTAGTCGCTGCCCGCAAAAGCCAGCGGTCATGTAACGCACGAGCTTCGTATACCAAGTCGTTCACCGGATGTCGTTCCTCAAAGAAGCTTAGCGGTCGAACGACCGTGAGCGTTGTGCAGGTAAGCAGTAGAACAAAAGTCGAGAACAGAACCAATGTTCGCCGCAAAACCATGACATAGCGAACGTCGTTGACGAAAAGAAAAAGAGTGAAGCCAGAAGCGATCAGATAAAGAGGAAGGAGACTAGCAGAGCGGGACAGGTGCATCCAATCTCCCAAGCTAAGCACGTTGCTGAAGGAGCGCCCAATTCCAACAATCGAAGTTATCAATACCAGTGGAATCATAGGTGTGAATTCACAGGCCCAGATTGTTGCGCTGATAGCAAATACTGTGAAGGCGAAGCTGTCGATGAGAACATCGATCCCGTGAGAATGACCAAATTCGACGTCGACGTGGCGGTTCGCAACACTCATATAAGAGACCGTCCATACCACGAGGGCGGCAGTAGACGCAAGGATGAGTATTTTCGATAGCAAGCGTAATTTTGGCTTGAAACCACGTGTCCAAAAAAGGACGCGCCAAATATTGATGAGGATGCCACCGTCTAATGCAAGGCCAACGGCATGGAGGACCATGACCCGGGCTCCACCAACCAATGAAGTAAAACAAACGTATGTTGACCTCATATCCTGATTATCCGCAGCATAGGTGCCTATTGAGATTGCAGCGACACCAAGTATGGTCAAGTAGTTTCTCGCCCGTGGACCACTCAGCCATTCCCTCAAATCATCGAAAATGCTATGCCAAGGGTCGTCCAGCTCATTTGAGGCCGGCATGTCCCAGTTGCCGCGCCAGGTGAGCGTATTATAGATGACTACCAGAAGGCAAAGGAAAGACTAGTGATTGGACTGATCAGCATCCACTAGATCGACAAAAGATGAACGTTCATATGACCGAAGATAGAGGTGACGCAAGATGTCGTCTACTTACCCCGAAGCCGAGACTGGAACATTGGGGGTGGTGGTCGACAACATAGGAGACCTCAAGTCGCATCACGATACAGATGAACAAAACAGGGATACAATAGCGCTTGGGCCGCGAGGGAAGACTGATATCAGTATCGGCTGCAAATGAGGCTTGGTCTCTGCTTGCCAGTAAGCCAGAATCAAAACGCCCATCACCGCCCGAGAGCCCCTCCAAGCAAAAGCTGGCAAAACGACAGGATACACCAGCGAGGAATAAAGCCAGTGCTGAGGACAACTGAACTGGCTCTGAAAAATATTGAGTATATATTTTGAGATTTTCTCTGACCAAGGTGCCTGGTGCTTTCACATACCAGTAGGAGAGCGGCGCTCAGGTGAATGGCACAAATAAGCAAATGATAGTAATGTGCTGCGGCTATTCTCAGTCTACATATGTCTGATGCGTGCCGTTGCGAGATCGCCCGTTAAACATGACTCACCCGAAAGCTAAGAGATGATACGCTTGCGACCGTGCCATTGTGTCGCTGGCAATCTAGGTACTCACTCTCTTGGAGGATTATCTCATATCTTATGCATTGACACTGCCAGACAGTAGTCACTGGGAAGAACAGACTGTTCTGACGCCGGTAGCGACGCGGGATACCTGAGTCGTCGTAAGTCAGGCACTAATTAAAGTCGACCTAAGCGATAAACGGACAAACTCTCTGGTTGGGAGAAAGCCCCATTTTTTTCCTGGAACCATCTTGCTGCCCCACCAGGGCATTGGCATGGAACTTGGAATCGCGTTGGACTGGTGATTGGTTGTTTGTTTCGGGACTGTTATTCTTTTCATTTCTGGTCTTGTGTTGTTAGTTCTGCTGCAAGGGAGACATGAAGTCACAGGAGAAACCTTGAGTTCAACATCAAGGAAGTGGAGTTGTTTGTTTCTTTCGAAGGGAGACGGGTCTTTCCTTTAGAGGAGAGGAAACCCCAGTTCTGAGGAGGAAGAAGGTCAGGGGGGAATAGTTCTTTTTTGGTCAGTTATCGGATATACGGAAATCGAGTCTTGTTCTTCTTTGGATCTTATCGGAAAACCTTTTGGAAATCGTACAGTCGTCAGTCTCATTCAGTTGTTCCCGCGTAGGGCTTGTGTGTTGTTCTTTTCTTTCTTGTTCCCCTGGACCCTCAGTTTATCTCTAAGATAGGTACATATGTATGTACATACATGCATAGGTAGGTATGTACATACATACATACCTACCTAGGTACCTGTGGCAGTGGGCACCCATGAGTAGCCCCTCTAATTTTGAATTTTCTTCCCTCGAGGCCCCGCCTCGATTCGTCGCGACATACATAGGTACCTAGGTATCTCAAGGTGCAGTTGTATTCACTTTATCCACTATAACTTAAACAATATTGAATTAATTCGCGTTTTCTGGGAAGAAATGAGTTCTTTACAGCCTGAAGATGATACTCTGCGAAGATGGATCGATCCCGATACTGTGAAGCTCAGATTCCTGCGCTTCCACGACTACAATCTTGAAGAACGGACTGTCGCTGGCGCCGACCTACTTCGAATCCGATACTACAAGACGATGATCGAAGCTTTTAAGGCGTTACGGGTACTTTCAAAACGCCCGAGATCACGAGTTCAAGGCCATCAACCTGTTCAAGCGAACGGCGGCCATAACAAGGCTTTATCACCAGAAGAAGAAGCCGAGGTCTTGATGTATCGACGGATAATTCAAGGGTCACCCTTTTAGGGCCGGGCTCTCGTAAAGCATGCAAACGCGATATTCGCTGCTCGAGGAGATTTTTAACCTGATAAACAAGCTTCACATAGATGGGCACAGCGATTTATCAAGTGAAACGCTCACATCTTCAAGCGCACTGCGACGCATTCTCGTGATGCTAAACGATAGGCTGGGGCAAATAGAGCCCCCATTGACTTTTTCTATCGTAGTTGGAGTCATTTTCAACATGAAGAAGGCATCTTTCCTGAAAACACTCGGAACTTTGATGAAACTGGCTTCATGGTCGGTTATCTACAGAGCGGTATGTTCGTCTGGACCTTCCACTTCGTGGAAAAGTCAGAATTGACTGATCGTTGTATCCGTTACTGCGATCGAAGTGATCTCAGTCACTGGGCAAGCTATTCCTTCCTTTCTCAAGCTCGAGGGTACAAGGTACTATGTATGCCTTCGCCGCAGTCAGGGTCATCAGATACATTGCAACACCGCAACACGCTACATAGCACAGTTATCGATATGCCTAGCCAGGCGTAAGAATCTCGCAGGCAAATTAGCATGTACTTCGTTTGAAAAAGAGGGCGATGATAGATAGTTGATGTGATTGCCGATGAAGCGGCGCAATTCTAACGGTTCTTTGAAGGCAGGCATGCTGTCTCGTGTCTGCTACCTCGCCTGCTGCCGTCTCTACTGTTGAAATCTGGTGCGATAGCCCCGTAACTATCTACCGGTGCTATCAAGCTGCGCTAGATGCTTGGTATGAGAAGCAGTCGCCAGCGGCTCCCCGAACAAACACGGCTTTTCGAAAGGCACGCAACCTTCTATGCTTCGGCAAGAGGGAATATAATTGATGCCTGGAGGTCACCCAGATGCACACAGACTGCCTCATCGGATCGTCGCGACGTCCATGGACGCAGGAAGAAAAGGTGACATATCTGGATTTCCATAATGAGGAAGACAGATGTGTTGAGGAAGAGGTGAGAAAATAAAAAACTCAAAATGGCTACAAGATCTAGATATCGCGGACTGGATGATATTTGGATGGCGGCGGAAGCCATATGCATGTGTTTTTGTTCTCCATGCTCTCCATGCACGCAGATACCGCTGTTTAAATGCAGAGGTATGGGTCGCAAGACTGAAATAGGATAACCTCAGGGACTGGAAGAAGGGCTTTGACTAACATTGTGTTCTTGTGTGTCCGTGTGGAATTTTTACCCTATTGTAATGATATTGGAAAAGTGGAGGGGAAAGTATTGTAATTTGTGTTTCAACTTTATGTTGGGCCACTATACCTTGCCACTTTTAAGGCGCAAGTTTGAAGTAACTGATTCCTACCTCTCTGTGCTCGTAATTTGGGAAATCCGACATATTTTCTTTATTCCTAACCTCGTAGCGTGGGTTTCTCGGGCCGTGCTCGAGCGAACTGACCCCCTATTCTATGCTATTCTGCTATACACCGTCCCTCATCCGTGAGCCATGACCCAAAATCAGAATGAAGAGTACACACTAAACAATCACAAACGCGCGATTGATTGCTGTATGCACACAATACTTCCAACGCCAAAATGTCATGTACAAACCGCGAATAAATCCAAAGCTCACTTGACCCTCAAAGCTTGTTTAGGTTTTTTAGGCCATCAACGCCTTCTTGAACTTCTCTTCCTGGGTCTTGCTGGCCTTGGCTGCACTCGACCTCTTCTCTCCGCCTCGAAAAGTTCCCGTTTCATGTCCATTAGAATATCTTCTACTTCATATACCTTCTCTCGTGTCAACGATACGCTGCGCAGTTGCTCCAAGCTACCTTTTAGGGATTCAACGATAGAGACCGTCTTGTCCGTACCGCCCACGACTGAGTTGGCACGTGTCTGTGCTTCGTCGTCCTGAGCCAAGACGTCATTCTGCCTCGACACATGTATCTGATCCGAAGCGGCCGCTGTATGTTTCATAGAAGGATCATCATGAGGTACTTCGAGACTGTCTTGTTGAGACAGACTCTGTTGCGACGCAGCATGAGACTCCGTTACTAGTTGAGAAAAAACTTCGTCGTCTGTGTCACCACCATCCGTAATTGCATGCGAAGTTATGGCTGGTCCCACACTACTTCGTCCTGACTTCTTCTCATAACTGCTCCCCTGGTGCTGTCGTTTGCGAAGGCCGCTTCTGGTTTCCATTGCATTGACAGAATCATGCTCTTGTGCGGACACAAGATTGTTGTCTGGCTCCATGCCTAATCTTGTAACTTCCGTCCCTTCATCAACGCTAGCACATATTTTTTTATGACAGGCATCGTCCTCTTTTGATTGTCTTTTCCGTTTCCTGCGTCGTACGCTCGAGACGGCGCTCTCTGCCGTCTGCGCAGGTGTAGATGGTACAACTGATGGCAAGTCTTGAATCGCTAACTCTTTCAGTTGCTCCGCTGATGAACAGACCGAGCCCACACGCATCATAGTGCATTCGTGAGGTTCAACTGGCTCTAGAGTGTCACCCGCTGTGGTCTCAGCTAATTGTAGTTGCACGATAGATTGGCCAGCAACTTCAGTCTTCATTTCAAATTCTGATGTTGATGTTGTGGCGGCGTCGAATGACGAGTCCACACTCAATGCTGTGTCTTCCTCGCTCTGTAGCTCTAGCTTTGATTGGCGGTGAGAGCGCCGCGTTGGGGTAGACTTAACCTTTGTAGGTGGGATTGCCTCGGACTTTGGGGCCTCATGAGCTTTTCTAGCTCGAGTGGTGGCACCCTCGAGTGGCTTGGGTTGCTGAACAGCGGCTTCGGAGATAACAACTCTCTCTCTTTCTGCTACTTTGCTGGTCGCTGCCTCAACGATATGCTCTTGGGCCCTTTCTCCGACCTTCTGCTGCTTTCTAGATGACCGCAGAGACCTGACTGGTGGCAGTTCTTCTGCAGGAGCAGCAGAACCACGCTGAGCGTCTTCGGGCCGTTGACATGGGGTCTCGGTAGGGGAGGCTGGGGGGGAAGAAAATTTCCAATCGTCCAAAGTCCCAGCGCGAGATCGAGATTGGATTTCCGATAGAAGGGGGAATGGTCGAGGCACTAGAGGAGAAGACGGAGGATCGTTGAAATCATCCATTTGTAGGAGCTCCCCGCGTCTCGGGGTGGGGGTGGAGCTGATAAGGTCTTCAAACGATTTCTTCTGCTTGGGAGTGCTCTGCTGAACCTGCTCATCACTCTCGCTTGCACCGCCCATGCTGTTGCAACGCGACAAAACCTGGACAGTTGCTGGGGGTGAAGTGGATGGTGCATCCG
Source organism: Claviceps aff. humidiphila group G2b (assembly GCA_018360325.1). Lineage (NCBI taxonomy): Eukaryota > Fungi > Ascomycota > Sordariomycetes > Hypocreales > Clavicipitaceae > Claviceps > Claviceps aff. humidiphila group G2b. Next base: position 10,710 of record SRQG01000213.1, read on the forward strand.
AATACAAAGCTGGAGCGGATCGCTGCCTTTGCCGAACTTCCTTCTGGCGCTCTGTTAAGTGTTGTGATTCCTCTTGTAGGGGTGATGATGCAATACGCTCAAATTGTATCTGAGAGTCGTCATGTCGAAATCTGGAATCGCTTGCCCTATTATTTGGCATGCTTCGCGTTGTCTCGGGTGTCGTCTCGACTCGCTGCTTTCTCCCCAAAGAACACCTTAAGGAACCTGCAACAGGGGCATCTATAGCCGAGCCAGTATTCGTCTCCGCCGTCGAACGGCTCGGGCATGTGACGCTACGCTCGTTTCCATCTTGAACGAGGGGCAATTTCTGACATCTTGATGCAACAATGACCCTACTGTCACCTTGCCGGAAAATATCGACTGTTGATGTAACTGCTGAGATGATGGACTTCAAATCATCTGAGCATGAGACATCCTCGTTATTCGCCACGATAGCATTCCATGTAAGTGCAGTGCGAACGTTAATGTCCGAACATTTGCTCTTGAAACCAGACATCAGGAGAGGCTCAATTTGACTCATTACGTTGTCCATTACTTGACAGTGGGCTACGATCTTGGAGCATATATGGTCCCACATACTCGAGACCTGAAAGGAGAATTAGCCAAAAAAAGTTCTCCGGTATAGTGTATCGCTCGGATGGCCGACCACCTACAATATTTAGTAATGAAGACTGGCAACCCGACGTCAGGATGGCCTCATCGTCTTGTATCCACTTGATGAGTCCACTTTGGAGGTCAACGACTGCTGTCAGTCCGGCAACAGAGTTTTTGTCCAGAAATCTGAAAATTGTCTCCATGAAGAGGGATACATCTATATCGATGTCATCATAGCGTTCATACAGGTAGGACAAGATGTAATTGCCCAATTCGGCGAGTGCCTTCAACGGTTGGATAGATGTGAGTTTAGCTAGAGAACTTGGTGCGCCCCAAAGTTTAGATCGAGCAGCTTCCAATGCTTGTTTGTCACGTGGGCTTTTGGTCAAGCTAAAAAGTGCCATAACAGCTGCCAAAACCAGAGTACTGGGTCGATCCTTCGAGGACGTGACCAAAGCGTTAAGTCTTTTCGCTAGCGGCTCGACGACAATCAAACAGCAGCCCGCATCTCCAAATTCACGCGTAACACGAGCGGCGAGGACTTGTAACAAGGACAGCCACGAAGTGGAGGTCAGGCCTGAATGAGAGGTTAGGCCACGCTCGAGTAAGGACACAATCTGTCCGTAGTCTGATCCAAGCATCCGTTCTATGGAAGATGCCGCAGTATTCGATGATGGAGCTTCGAGACAAGCTTTCGCGCAATTTGCTGTGAACAACCAGGGAGCCGCAGGTGACAGAGTACTCTGGGTTGTTAGATGCAGCAACTCTATCGATAAGTGCAATTGACCCTTGGCACTTTTGTTTCTCAAAAAAGGACCAAACACTGACAGGAAGAAGGTAGACAAATGGCCGTGATCCGCGCAATCAGTCCGAATGGAAGACAACATGACAAATAGATGGTGTAAAGGCAGACGAACGATTCCGTCACAAGAATTTTCTTTCCGATCGGGCCGATGTGACGGCGTGGAAACGGGCTTGAAGGTATTGGAAACAGTCATCGAAAGTCTTTTCTCAGTAAATGGAAGAATGCCAAGCCCGATGATGAGCAGCTGAATGTAATTCGAGAGACATGGAAAGAGTTTAGCATCCGACAGAGCGATGTCTGCTCCTGCTTCTGTCGCTACAGCCGCAGACGTGATTACCTCCGACAGTAATTCGAAAGCACAAGCGACAAATTTGGCTGTCTCATCCGAAACTTTGATATCCTTTGCAGAAGCGGCCGCCACAGACGTAATCAGAGCTTGCCATAACCGGTAGACCAGGCTGTCTTTGTGTTCCAGATGGCGGAATCCTTGGCGTATAATTGGCCCAACACACTCTATAACCTTGTCGCAATTCTTTCGAATCCACTTCGAATCGATAGCAGGCAGTTCATCTGGTTTAACCGGGGTATGATCCATGATGCGATCTTGCCTCCATATGCGCGGTGTTCTCACGTCGAGAAGATGGAAAAGAAGCCTCGCTGCCTGCGTAACGCCATCACCGAGGGCATTGGATTTGTGGTCCAGACTCCTCAGTTGGCCGATGATAGGCTTGACAGCCACATCCCATATAATGTCCGGTACATGTTTGTCGCTGCCAGGCGCAAACGTGTAGTAGTACAGATTGCAGATGCCACCAATCACAACTCGTCGCAGTTTCATTGCTTCCTCGCGTTGTCTGGGGTTGGTTTTCCGTCGCAGCTGGCTAAGAAGAGGCTGGCACAGCGTACTGATAGTCTTTGCACTGACCTTAGAATCCGACACGGTGAGGTAGACGTACCTATTCCACGCAAAATTGGCCTCCTGTTTGGTTAAGCTGTCTGTCATATTGAAAGCAGATTGTACTAAAGTCAGCCACGGTCCGTAATAATGCCATCTGTCCAATGGGCAGCGCAAAAACAGATTGACAACACTCCAAATTTGAGGCACTACAGCACATGTCTGCCTTTCTTTGATCATGTACTGCAGTCTCTTGATGTAGAACTCGATATAAGTTTCTGTATCACTTGTTGTTTGAAAGATGTCCGTGACTTTACGGAAAAGCTGCTTCTCGGTGATGAGAGTGAAGCCAGCCTCCATTCCGAAATTAATGGCCTGGGAACGGATCTCTTTGACAGTGCTTAGCATGTCAGTGAACATGTCCTTCAACCAATCACAGTGAGTGGCCATGTGAATTCGAGATTGCTTGACCAGGCGCTTGTATATGTGAAGGCGGCTCATCACGATGCTCTTGCCCTTGAGATGATTTTCGATACTGTGTACTGCGGCTACGAGTCGGCCGACTCGATCCGAGGTCACCACTTTGGGAGAGAAATTTTGGAATGCAACGACTTGCATGAGATGCCGCACCACATCCTTGGGCATTGTCTGATCTTCGAATGACCGTATCGAGTGTTCCATGACGAAAACACCAAAGTCAGTAGTCAAGGTGGAAGCAATACCCGGAAAATGAAGAAAAGTAGCCAGGAGTGTTAAAGAATGGTTTATGAGGGACGAATCGAGAACGCCGGCCGACGTCTTTGCTGTCATGTCTCGTTGAATAAACTGCATGAACAGGCTCATTTTATCATGCAGTGCGACACGATCCGGAAGGTTGCTTGAAGTCTTCAATGCTCTAGAAAGCATCATATAGGCATCTAATTTTGAGTCCCGGTTGGAGCCGGCAAGCTGTTTGATCGATGAATTAAGCATTTCGATGATGACCACCGGAGCTGAAGATCCATCGGTCGCGTTTCCGAGCCACGAAGGTGTCGTATTTGGGGACGACGATGTCTTTAATATGCCCTTGACAGGTTTCGAAGATGTCGAAGATGGGGCCAAAAGTGACGAGAATCTGGTCAACTTTAGACTGTTCTGAAACTGAGGAGCCTCCCTGTAGTCCGTGTGTGCAGACCACTCGACCCTTTTCTGGGCTCGACTAGGGTTGGAATCGGAATCTGTTGCGACGAAAAAAGTCGGCGGATTTCCGTTGGGGGGGGTTTGAAGGCTGAGCCGTGGGTCGAAGGCTAACGTGCTGCTGGCAAGTGGTTCGAGAGCAATGTCTGTTTCGTGGAAAGCCTCGCGTGGAGGAGTTGGCGGCCTGGCTGGCAATGATTCAAGAAGAGTTATAGAAGAGGCCGAGGCTGCTGCAGATGCCATGATTGCTGCCAGGCAGCGCTGGCGATCTAGGGAGCAAGAAGCTGGCCAGGAAATTCGTGCAAAGCCATGTAGAGACGGGACGGGGTTGGGACAGAGCTGATGCAAGCCAACGCACCACCACAGCCACGAGCGATGCCTCGCCGTTTCAAGGTAGCCTCGAATTAGTCGTATTCGCGAAATAGATGATCCCAGAAAAAGGCTTCAGCGCTCCGTCACGCTGCGGGAGGCTCAGGCAGCGACACAAAAAGTTTATGGACGATGCAGGCTGCAGCACACAGGTCCATGTACGGACGAATATTCCTTATTAATGAAGTTGCAGTGCATGAGGCCATCTTTGTACCATTTTTTGTGGGCCAAACGCGAACACGCCGCCACAAGTCCGCGACGAGGTCCGCGACACGCGTCTACGCATATTGAAGGTCTTAAGACTCGCTCAGGTCACGCGCTCCAGACCCCCTCTACGGACAGTGAATACATATAGCATTTTGTTACTCGAAAACTGCTGGTACTTCTAGCATTGCGCCAATTAAGCAGCACCTGGGACCTGAAGCGAGTCTTAAGACCTTCAATGGGCTATGTACATACCCGTTACCTCCTGAGTCCTCCGTAAGTCGGCGTGCCGACACGGACATGACGTGGTCCGTGCGGTATGTACCTACTAGGTACCTAATGTAATACTGCATGTGAGAATCGGATATGTATGTATGTACCTACTCCGTACATAGGGTACCTATCCCTCCCTATCCCTACCGATCCGCCAAAAGGCCAGAAGTTATAGAAGTTGGAAACACTTAGGTACATACCTTAGGTACCTACCTCCTAGGCAAGCTGGCAGGAAACTGGCTTTTATTACAAGTGGATATATACTACATAGGTACAGATATGCAGTGCAACAACTCTGTGACGAGTCACGAGTCCACGACTCAACACTACGGACTGCAGCATTATTCGGCTTCGTGCGGGACGGGCGCAAATCTGCTGCCTCTGCATAGGCTCATGCGCTGTGCCTATCGCTCATTGCTACATATTCGAACTCCAGGATCCCCTCGATTGGTTTGACGAGGCTGCTTGTTATGGCTGCCTCGATGGGAACTGCCACCGGACCGGGTGAGACTTGCTTGTGTGCCCCGACGCCAACTTAATCCTCTCTTGTCTCATAGTCTCAAGAAGGTAGACTAACGGTACTTTGTTAGCCAAACTCCAGGCCGTAACTGACCTGGTGAATAAGCTCAGTGATGACGTCGAACAGACATCGCTTCTGCCCAAAGGTATATAGATCATCAGATCCTCTAACGCTGCACCTGCTGCCAATGAATCTAAGCCGTCCGTCCCAGACAGAAATGACGCATTGGAAGAGCTCAAATTTTTTGGAAGGGATCCCAAAGACGCGGATCCTATTTTTACGGAGAAGGTGCGTATACACCCTGCGTCGATTTAGCTTTGTTGCTCCTAACTTTGTGAAGGGTATGGCCATGCTACTGCGGTATGCATTCCATAGCGATTCGAGTGAGACTGCAAGAGAAGCCTTGCGAGTAATTTCAAACGCAATGCTGCTAAAATCCGAGACTCGCCAGATGTTCATCCGCCAAGGTTATGCCGCGCAGGCTTGCGACCAGCTGAGTTCGGAATCTTGGGACGACGAATTTCTTCTCTCGAGAATTCTCTTTCTCTGCACATACGGTACCGATATTGACCTCAGGGTCCTGATCGAAGACCACCAACTTGCAAATCATACTATTTACAATTTGAAACGTCACGTCACTTTGCCAGTGACGAAAAAAACTCAGGGCCGGGATCCAATGGAGCAAATGGCTCTGGCAGAGACCCTTAAATTAATGTTCAACGCGTCTTACTTTTGCAAGGCGAAGGTGTCGGCTTTCACGCCAGCTGTGTCTATCATAACTTCTTTACTCTGCAAGCTGGACGTTTCTGACGCCAATCCGCTAGAGCCTCCATTCAGCCCTCTCGTCAACTCACTTTTGAACCTAGATATTCAAGCTGACGAGAGCCGATCGTCACTTTACCCGGATGATGCTCCTTGCCAAGTCACTTCTAGAATCGTTAATTTGCTAGATCGGGGGCTGAGAGCATACAGTGGAAATGATTTGGAGACTCTGGTCACTCCAGTCGTGAGTCTTATTTCGAGGCTATACGAGAACGCGCCGCTCGATGTCCGTCAAGAGATGAAAGATGTCTTGTTGCCGACGGTAGAGGATCGGCAGGTTGTATTGGGTCACGGCGAATCTCTTGCATCGAAGTTGCTGAACAATTCGACAAATCCAACAGTTCCAGCCTTACGGGATTCTATTTCGCACCTGTTATTTGACCTATCAGACAAGGATGCGTCAACATTTGTCGAGAATGTTGGCTATGGCTTTGCGTCGGGCTTTTTGTTCCAGAATAACTTGCCTGTGCCATCATCCTTTTCGTCGGGTCTCAGTAAAGGCGAAGCATCACGTGGTCAGAAACCCGTCAATCCTATCACTGGTCAATTCTTGGACAAAGAAAAGTTGGCAAATGTCCCAGACCTGACAGAAGAAGAAAAGCAGCGAGAAGCAGAACGCTTATTTGTTCTCTTCGAACGGTTCGTTCTCTTCGCGACGTCCCACTGCTGCTCCGTTTGACTGACTGACCCTTTTTGCTAGGCTAAAAAAGACAGGCATCATCAGCATGCAAAATCCTGTTGAGAAAGCGGTTCAGGAGGGACGGTTTGAGGAGCTCTCTGATGATTATGTGGAGGAATTAGATTAAAACGTGCATTGTATCCACGAATCATAGGTTGATCGCAATGCTCGTTCTTTTTGTGCTTGGCGCGGCCTCCCGGCAAAATAGACCGTGATCTTTTGCTCATGTGATGCGCGCCAATGTCGGACCGATGAGATCAAAAAATCAAGAGCAGACCGTTGAGTGGGCTTTCTTTGATCAGATTCTGGCGTTGAATCGGATACGAAATGCACATCATGGCAGAGTAAAAGAGATGACATGAAATCCTTCAAATTATAGTCTGAATTATGAACCACACCGATGCGTGGCGAAACCTCCTAGGATTGCTCTACCTAATAAAGTCTACTGCTGGCATCTTCCAGTGAAAAAAGCACAAAAGGGTTCATAGTAGATCACCGTTTTCATGCATCTCCTGCCCTCCAATGAGTCTATGTATGTACCTACAAGCACATCAAGAATACCATTGAACCTTTGACGCAAGGTGCAATAGAGTGATAATCCAAGAAAAGTATGTATGAGTAGAAAACTGTAGGGTGGGAAACTGGATGCGTATTCGAGCGACGGGCGCAAACAAAGACTGGGCAATGCGTGGCAACGTACTTACTTCCATATCAAGAGAAGTGCCTCACCATGCCCGTTTGAGCTAGGTCAACACATCCAGTTCGGATTAATCGCTAAGGCGTCGTAGTTCCAATCTCTGTACATGCTACATGAAGATTTCGCTTACGAGATGGGGAGACAGATGAAGCCGGTGTCTGGAGATGGAGAACGAAAGCGTTTTTGTTTACGTAGATCTTTACGCGGTACGTGCAAGTAGAACCGAGAGCACAAGCAGATAGAGGAAAAGAGAGAACAAAAAAAAGAAATAAAGTTGACGGCCACTGGGTCTACTGACCGGAAGAGGAAAGCTGAGCCAGGACCGTATATAGCGCCTCGGACATAAACTCATATTCGTAGAAAGCACAAGCTCTTGTGTGTACATCCTATATGCAAGCACAATGCTGAAGAACAGAAACCAAATCGGGGAGGCGTGTCCTAGAAACGTGGCCGCCACCTTTCACGTCCTAGGGTCTTCACGAGTCCGGTCTCCTTCTATCTTCCCCGACCATTCCCCGAACCAAGAACACCCTAAGCGAAAGTTGAAGGTCGCTTCGCGCTGAACAGCTTCTTGCTGCTGACCTTGCTAATGCGGTGGGGCAGGGGAAAGCTAAGATCTTTCGTGAGGAGTTGCTTGATGTAGGGGCGCTTGACATCATCGCTCTTCTCGAGTTCGACGACGCGGAGAACCTGGATGCTTGCTTTAGTAAATTGCTTGGACAATTGCGATTCGGAAGCCAAGTTCGGAAAGTAGGTAATGTACGTACGTGGATCGACCTGAAGCGAGCTCGGTGGCGCGCGGCCATGTCGGAGTAAAGCGACTCAACGGCGTCGGTGCGGGACATTTCCCGGTACTCCTTGTACATGTTGTGGGTACCGGAGCGAGAGTCGTATCGCAGCCAGATTCCGAAATTCTTGACCTTCTGGGGGTGCTTCTCGTGGATCTGAGGCAAAATTGTGAGTGTCACAGTGGCAACGTAAGTTTCGGATCCACTTACGGTCTTGATACTGACTATTTCGCCAGTTGCCTTCTTGACCTTTCGGAGACCGCGCAAGAAATACCAGAACCGGGACTTGGCAACCGTCTCATTGGGAGCGAAGATGGTCATGCGGTACATGTCCGGAGTCGGGTTGGCCTCGGTGGGCAGATGGCGCCCAACGACCTCGTATTCCTGAAGACGACCTGCGAAAGCAAGCCCAGTCAGTGTGTTTTTCAAGGCGTATTCTGAGCGACCAAGGAGGAAAAATGATTCTCGACAAAGGTCGGCGGCGTGCAGTCCATATCGATCGACAGTGGTATCCTTGTTGGCGGCCTTCGAAACTTCGTTGTCGGAGTGATGCTGCAATTACCAACACGCGGACCACTTGGCTCCTAGTTCATGTAGTCTCAGGGGGGAGAGCGAGCCTCGAATTGAACAGTGTGTAGTATAGCAATTGAAAGATCTGCATGATGTTGTATGCCCAGGACATCAAAGTTGTCGCTATCGTCGTTCGTCTTAATTGCACACGCCAATAACTTTATTCCGGTTCATGCTCACGGTATCTGTGCGATAAGTAGATGAATGAATTGCGCTTACCCATCTATGTCGCTTGTTAGCGCATGCAATTCGTGATGAATTAAAAGTGAAAGTTAGCACAACTTACGATGAATATGGTTGATGTCGTCGACGACTGGCGAAACTGGATGATAATCAAAGTTTGAAGAGCACCGCGATAAAATTTTGTGTGCGGACGGTGGGGAGGGCACATGGGGAATGAGCATTACTCCGTACAGCCTTACAGGGCTTGTAACCCATCCGCAATTGGCTGTAACCTAGGAGGGCCCATTCATTCGAGCTCAGTCTCACGTGCACGGTCACGTTATGTCTTTAGCCGAAATTTACAACAACCCCAATGAAGCATCTTACTGGCAACATATGTACGTACCGATGTATGTAGTACATATGTACACAATTTCTTGAGTCTACGGAGTAGTCCATGCGGCTGATACCCTGACATAATATAACTCGGCCTCCGTTCTTGTCCGTCTCGTAACGTACTGCAGCCTGAAGCATCGAATAACACCTTGGCTTCAATATGAACGAAATGTTCGAGGATTTCGCCAAAGCCCATGCGCTTCACGATGGGTATCTCCTCGCGCAGACCTTGTCACCTGTTGCGCCACCGAATAAGCCTTACCGACTGCAGCGAATATGGCTTAGTACCAGCTCTCACAATGCCAAGGCGGACATCAAGCAACTCATTAAGTCGCAAAAGTCTCAACTAAGGTCTGTAGATCATGAAGAGCTGAGCGCGTGGGTGGAGGTATATCTAGCGTATTGGAACGCTGTCGGTGAAATCCTGGCAGAGCAAAGTGGCAAAGTATGTAGCTACCACGTTGAATCTTTTCACAGGACTGACTCGTACATCTGAACCAGTCGTCCTGGACCAAGGTCTATGACTCCTGGAAGGAGCTGGCTTCGATGCTCATCAGAGGCTACAACAACGCTGTCTTTGAAGCATGGACAATACCCAGTTTGTACATGATTGGCAAGTATTTGCGATTGTTTGCCATCAAATCCGACGATGAGCGAAGCCGCAACTCGACGGAAACAGCTGGCTCCTCATCGTTGATTCAAGACGACTTTGACCCTGAATTGGACAAACAAGGTCAGCTGAGGGACTGCGAGCAGCATCTCAAACGCATTTTTACGTTATGTCTGAACGACAGGTAGGTCAGCATTATGATCAAGTACAGACGAGAACTAAAAGTTCCCTAAATAGGGCACCGATGGATCAATCTCGTAAATGGGGGATTTACTTCGTAATCAATTTGCTCTTCAAGACGTATTTTAAGCTCAATTCTGCGTCCTTGTCCAGGACAATACTTAAAACATTATCTGTCTACAATGACAAGGGCGATATGCCACCTTTAGACGCTTTTCCAAAAGCTCAGAGAGTGACATTTAAATACTATGAGGGAGTCCTATTCTTTCTCGAAGAGAACTACGTTCAGGTAATAGCCAAATCTTCATCAATACTCAAACGCTGACGAAGAGATACAGGCTGAGAAACACCTCATAGACGCATGGCAACTCTGCCATAAGGATGCCAAGAAGAACATAGAGTTGGCAGAAATCCACACACACACCGTTAGGTACCAGTCGCTAATATTTGACAGGCGAATCTTGATGTACCTGATACCATGCCGGTTATTGACTAGTCGCGTTCTACCAAGGAAGGAACTCCTTCAAAGATATCCACGACTCCAAGAGATTTTCTTGCCGCTAGTGCAATGTATCAAGAAGGGCGATTTGAGATGTTTTGATCTGGCGCTGCAGAATGGGGAAGACGTGTTCGTAAAAAAACGCATCTTCTTGACTCTCGAACGCGGCCGGGATATTGCACTACGCAACTTGCTTCGCAGGGTCTTTGTCGCTGGGGGATTTGATGAGCCAAAAGAGGGAGAAAAAGAGCCTTTACGCAGGACGAGAATACCAGTTGCAGAATTTCGAGCTGCTTTAAGCTTGTTCAACGGAGATGAACGTATTGATGAAGACGAGGTGGAGTGCCTTCTCGCGAACATGATCTACAAGGTAAGTGAGGCTATTTTGAGCTGCGCCTGTAAGCGAGTAGCAACGATGCTGGGGGGCTGTTTGCCTTGCAGAAATCCACTGCCACTACGACAGTCGTTCTCTCGGTCCTGTGGCTTTACGAAAGGTTGCAGTGCGTCGGTCGACCGTGTGATGCAACTGATCTCGAGCGACACTGCTGACATTGTGTAGGACCTCATGAAGGGCTACATAGCGCGAGATAGGGGTATCGTGGTCTTATCTAAAAAGGGAGCTTTTCCAGGGACAGGCCTTTAACTGTGTCGCGACAACGTTAATCAGCAAATGTCTCCAACTCTGTAAAAGAGTACTATGCAGACAGCCACGGAAGACAGCTAATTTCACGGCTTGGAGTCAGTTCACTTTCGGCAAATCATCGCCGCGCCTCCTGGCGAGAGGATGGCTGGCTGAGCTAAGAGCTGTGATGAAAATGGGCTGGACGACCTGTCGATAATCGAAATGGGGGGTCGGTCAAACCATTGCACTATTCTTGAACTTGATGCGGACAGATGATCAGAAAATACTGCCTTGATACCTCGTTCCTAAATCAGAATAAGATGGCTGTAGGGATAACCTCGCCGTGACGCTTGTGCTGGATCTTGTAGCTATGGTTTACTTCTGCCCATTCTGAAACACCTTCAGCTTCGCTGACTCATTTCAGACAAGGCGAATATCACGTCCGTGCTGCAGTTGACTGCCTTGAGAACAAATCGCTGTTTTGCCATCAGCCTCTTGAACACACACACCGAAATTGTAAACGTCGTATTTGAATTGTAGCGTACCGGTAGCCCAGCATGATGCTATCAAGCGATATGGACCGAAAGCGATATCAGTGATCACGAAATAGTTGAAGAAACTCATCAGATGAGATGTCATCAAGACGATTGCTCGATGTCACAGAAATAGACGAAAGGCTCTGTACGGAGTCTCGCTACGATGCAATGGGTCTCGAAAACGAACAATGATCGGGAACTAATAAGCACGTAAGCAGGCCCAGGTGTTGGCATATACGTAGCACGCAGATGCCGAGGGGCTGCCAGATTCTTCATCTTTATTGGCCAGGCATTGTGATGGCCTGGGCTTTGCTCATGCCTCAGCAATATAGTGTCAATTGTACAGGGTTCAGGAACTCGTAAGATGCGTATTTTTGTCGTCTTCCATGGCGCAACGAAATTGGGCACATCACTCAGACGGCGGCGCAGACAACTGCGACTGGCTCTTGTAGCCAAGCCATCACAGGCATACGAAAAATGTGGTAATGAGAAGAGAAGGTATGTTAGGGATGCCGTTTCACGCCAGAACTTGCTTTTGAAAGGTCAAGTTTATCGGCTCTTCGAGCTCGTACTATTCTTCATAAGCAAAATGCATGACAGTATCTCTCTGCAAGTCTCCGCCAGTGCCACGATGTTGCGAACTTGCGATATACCCTTAGTAGTGCGGTATCAGGACGCTCCAGTTCACAAGTGTAGAGACTCCATATATGTGAGTGATGGAAAATGCTTCCCCGACACACACAAAGACACTCTAACATGGAGCTTAGGAGCTGGGGCTATACGTCCAGGAGAGAAGTGCGGCAAGAGCCGCTGACATGTTCCAACCGCCAGTCTCGCTTTATGACGAGGACTTATTTTTCCAGACAGTATAAATTCGCAGGCTTTTATGAGGTAGAGATAGCAGAGTATGCGAAGAATATGTACCTGAGGGATACCCGATGGATACATGTGTACCTAGATACATATATAGGTACCTATGTACATAGGTACATAGTAACATATGTGCAAAGAAATACATAGGCTGATGTCACCATCACGATTCACGCCCATTTCGTGGTGGACTCGTATGGTGATCGCCCAATCTTCTTTCAGTCAGCTGTTCTGCTTGGGCTCATTTTACGATCAGATTTGGCCTGTGACAACGTTTCTCTCTCCCTGTGTGGCGTCTCTATACAGACGCGCTCGCTGTCCACCGTCCACGCTTCTGAGCAGCGATCGAATTTTCTCTTCATCTGCCTCATTGTTCACCATCTGCGCAGTCTGAACCTGCACAAGACCATGTCGCCTGTATCAGAAAAGGAGACGGGCTATTCGCACCATATCGACATACAAGACCATAGAATTTCTCCTCGCGCGAATGACGAGGAATCGAGTCACGGCATGAAGAACAGCAAAGGATGGGATGGGAAGCTGCGGGTTCCGAAATCCGCACTATTGTCAAATCCAGAGGCTCTTTCGGACCCAGACTACTCCGATGACGAGAATGTTCTTCCTGGTGACGAGATTAGCGCCGATGAAGGTATGCACACAAGTGGCATTATTACCAAGCTTTGTCAACATTGACTGACGCTGTCGGCTCTCCAGATTTACTGGAATGCGAGAGCTCCGACACCGAGGAAATCATGTGCACGCATTCCCGCATTAGATCCATGGCATCTCTCCGGCTCGAGCGGTTCAAGTGCGTGGCCCGTATATGCCTTCGGCAGAACAGCATTCAGGAAATCGAGGGACTGGCACCGTTGGCGGCCACGCTGAAGGACCTCGATCTCTACGACAACCTGATTTCACACATGCGAGGCTTGGATGACCTTAAGCAGCTCACCTGTCTGGATTTGAGTTTCAACAAGATAAAACACATCAAAAACATTGGTCATTTGACAGAATTGAAAGACCTTTTCTTAGTCGCCAACAAAATTAGCAGGATCGAAGGCTTAGATGGTTGTGAAAACCTGACTTCGCTGGAGCTCGGGTCCAATCGAATTCGAGAATTGAAGAATCTGGGAAACCTCAAAAATCTGGAAGAGCTCTGGGTCGCCAAGAACAAAATAACCGAGCTGACTGGATTAGGTGGCCTACCAAAGATCCGTCTTCTCAGTATTCAGTCAAACCGCATTCGGGATCTATCGCCCCTCCAAGAGATACCTGGACTCGAGGAACTTTATATCTCTCACAACATGCTGGAAAGTCTAGAAGGCATCCAAGACAACGTCGGCCTCAAAATTGTGGACATTTCCAACAACCAGGTCAGGGGTCTCAAAGGCTTAGAAAACTTGGCCAACCTGGAAGAATTATGGGCCAGCTACAACCAGATTGGCGATTTCAATGAGGTGGAAAAAGTGCTCCGAAACAAGAACGACCTGACGACAGTTTATTTCGAAGGCAATCCCCTTCAACTCCGTGGCCCAGCTCTCTACAGGAACAAGGTTCGGTTGGCGTTGCCTCAAGTAAAACAGATTGACGCCAGTATGTTGTGACGCTCCTATCTCCCTCATTGGAAAGAGATGATGGCTAAAAAGAAATGGCCTCGCTATAGCATTTGTGAGGGTATAACCTCCCGCTTCAATCAGCGTTTCAGAAATTGAAAGGTAATACACGGTGACATAAAGCAGGGTGTTCAGGCGTTAAATCTTCTCTCCATTTGACATCAGGCACAACAAGATTCGGCTTCGGGTGGGCGATGTTTGGGAACCAATTGTCTGCCTCGCACATCAGCAGCGATGTGTCGTCACCTTCACTCATCTTGGCTGGGGAAGCAGAATCCATTCTTTCACTCAACATCAATGCTGATTTATATCTTGTTTTCTTTAATATTATTCTATGTCTAAGGTTGAGATCTCTTCTCGTTTTCCTGACTGACTTGCACAGTGATCCTACACAAACACGCGTCTCTTCGCATTTCCCTTTCAGCAAATCGCCATGACCTTAGTCGAAGATGGATAGTTTGCTCGTTTGAAAATACTGCCGACCTTCGATTAGCCCCTAATTTCATGGGGAGAATGGCATATTCAACTTACGTTTGTAGGCTGGTTAAATCTCATGTTTAGATCCATCTTGGCGATCCTCTCCATATCCTGCTGATCTAGGTTGAAATCGGTACTTTCAAGATTCTGTGTCATGACGCCAGGACGAGAGGTCTTGGGAATGACTGCGAGGCCCTGCTGGCTTGCCCACCTTAAAAGAACCTGGGCCGGTGTCTTGTTGTGCTTGGCGGCCATGGCTGTGATGGCGTCGTGCTCCATGAGCGGCGTGACATTCTTGGCCCGATCCATATCGAGCTCAATAAAGCCTGTAGGACCGAAGGATGAATAGGCCGTGACGGCAATTCCCTCTTCCTTGGCCAGGTTGACCAAGTTCCGCTGTTGTAGATAAGGGTGCAGCTCAATCTGCAGGGTAGCAGGTCGGACTCTGGCATACTTGAGCAAGTCGTAGATGCCCTGTGCTTGGTAATTCGAGATGCCGATGCTCTTGGCCAAACCAACGTCCACTAGGCTCTCCATGGCCTCCCAGGTCTGCTGGTTGGTGGTCTTGCTCCATCGGACCTCACCCTTTCCATCGTAAAACCAACCAGGCGGGTAGCGGACCGCAGGATCTACATATTCAAGGGCAACGGGAAAGTGAATAAGGAACAGGTCGAAATAGTCCACTTGCCAGTCCGCAAGTTGTCGGCGACAGATAGGCTCGACTCTCTCCTTGTCGTGAAAAGTCTGCCATAGCTTGGATACGATGAAGAGGTCCTTTCGCTCGACGATACCTTCCTCGATGGCTCTCGCGACGCCTTGTCCGCACTCCTTCTCGTTGCCGTAGTCTAACCCCAGTCCACCAACAGCAATTATGGTTCTCGAGTCAGTCAACAAAGTTGTGTGTTTGCATGCAAGCCCCCTTGTTTCATAAGCACATACCACAAGCTCCATCAAAGAGACGGTAGCCCATCTTGATAGCGTTGTATACAGTGTCGGCGCAGGTAGCATTGTCAACTTTCCACAAGCCGAAGCCCACCTGAGGCATCTCGTAGCCGCTGTTGAGCTTAATTGAAGGAGCCATTTTAGTCGAATATCTTTCAAATATCTTTCAATAAATAAGCAATGAGCAATTCCCGTAAGTAAACTGAAAGAAGGGACGGTATTAAATATCCGATCCTAATAATATGATATGATATGCGGTTTAGCAGCTATGAGAAATACGACACAGGGACATACTATGTACCTATTTATACGTAGGCCTGCTCCATGTCCAGACACAAAGCAGTGGCATTCCTCCAAGATATCTCCCGATTGGCGAGGCTAACTGCTTAACTCTGCTTCACTAGGCTAGGCATCAATAATTACCCCTACTAGCCACCGCATAATTATCTCGTCTTCTCTCCACGCATTCCCTCGGCTCCGTAACCATCCCCACGCCACCGTTCATCGGCTATTTTGGAGGACAGGGGCTGCCGTGGAGTCCGCAGTGGGTAGGTTGTACATACGGAGTATATATGTATGTATTGTACATACATACTGGATGGACCTGTGACCTAGGTACTACCTAGGCCTAGGTTAGAGGTACCTAAGTCTGCGGGGGACCCCGCAAAGCCAAGTGCTTTGAATATTGTGGCAAAAGGAGCATTTTATCCTGTCCGCGCCTTTTCTCTTCCCTGGGTGTCTTCTTGGAGTATGAGAATACGCCTCAAGGACTTGAGAATACGCCTCAACGCCTTACCCGATTTGGACGTGGAAGTATCTCGCCAACGAAATCTTTGTAACTGTACTTCACTTCATCAAAGGCACTCCCTCTCACTCTTGACCATCGCACGCAATAACTTCACTCATACACCTACCTGGCTTCTCGAGGCAATTCATCACGACTTTACCTGTGTGAAAGAGCTCGGTATACCGAGTGCGTAAAGATCCTTTTATCACTGATTGTATTTTGGAAATATTTCTCATTTTTATCACGAACAACGGCGCATGGGCAAGCCGCCTGTTTTTGAGTTGGGGTCTTCTGGGAGGACGATGAGAAGACCCTGATTACCTTGGTGAATTTCGGGACAATGTATGCAACTATAACGGGCGCGTTTTGTGTATTCTTGCACACATTTGACCTCAATTATCTTTGACGCTAGAATAAGCCAATTCCATTGATTGGGGAACATGTTATCGTTCTTACAAGTTCAGTGTATCGAGAGAAGTACCTCGACATGCAGGTTTGTACCGCGTCCAAATCAGGTAAGGCGTTGAGGCAGGTTCTGAAATCCTTGAGGCGTATTCTCATACTCGTCTTCTTGAGGTTACAATCTGTCTCTCACAGGCTCACAGCCTCCCACAGCCAATAGGTATAATATGTGTAGATTGTACGTACAGAGCACATACTTACCTAAGTTACCTGTGTATCCCATGAGGTAACCTACCTAGATTAGGTATCGGAGGACAGTGGGTTCTGGACCCTGGTGGTTGAATTTGAAAAGAGGCGACGTGGACGGGGTGAGGTTGGTCCCGGAACGGAGATTTCTGTCGAAAGAAGAGATGGAGCCCGGGCGACCCCGGGCGACCGCTCATGCCAATCGTGTAGGTAGGTACATACCTAATGTACTCCGTATGTACCTAGGTAGGTACCCATGCATGTACATACATACATACCTTTTGTACGTACCTAGGTACATATGTTTGTAATAACATAGGACTGTAATGACTCTTTTTCGCGTGTCCATGTGATCAGGACTTCGAATGTTGACTGATATCAATGTCCGACTTTCTGCTAGTAGCTACACTATGGTATGTTGTATGTATATAGCATGCAACATGCAACGGCTCTTCCATGCAGCTGGACGTTGTTTTGTTCTCGGTTTTCTCCCAGCTTCTCTTCTGTGCACCATGCGGGCTTTGCATTTAGCCTGAGACCTAGGAGGTATGTACACATGTATGTACATATGTGAGGTGAGCTCCTCCTCTCTCCGCTGCTCCAGCAGCAGCACCTACATACCTGTACCTCATAACTTGATACATAATCCACGCGGATAAAAGCATCGAGCGAGAGAAGGAACATCACCCGACTCGTCCCCTCCAAGCCGCTATGCGCCCGAATGGGAGTCAAGTCCTGCCCCCACACGACGGCGCGTGATGGGCCTAGGTACCTCCTATGGGCCATGGCGCACGATGCGGGGGCCTCTTATTTGGTCACGCGGCCCACGCCTTCACCTTCACCTCGCCTTCATTCCAGGATAGAGAACATGGGGTAAGATGCAATCGTACCTATGTTATGTACAGTGCTCTTTGCCTATGTCGTTGTCGAATTCAGTTGCTCTTCGCTGTCTTGAAGTTTCAGTTCGTCTTCCTCCATCTTCATATTCTCCACTTCGTTCTCGGTTCCCAGCTCAGACGCGAGTTGAGCATACGGTGGTAATGCCAACGTCTTTCCCTTGTCGATCCACACAGACGCAAGCTCTCGTTCAATTTCGTCACGACGCTTTTTGATTGCATCCACTTCTGCAAGACGCTCGCGCAAGTCCTGCACCTCCTTCTCAACTTGCAGTTTCTCTCTCTCGGTACCAATGCGGTCGAGTTGCCAAGCATCGCCTTCGTCACCCGTACCTAGGATCAAGTTGAAAGTGTGATACCTCTTGAGCGACGCTCGCGTCGATATCGTTATGAGTGCTGTCAACGATGGAAGGTTAGGAGAAATGTATCGTGAAAGACTCAGAGTGTTCGGTAAATGGCCGGAGAAACGTACTCATCCCCTTTTCTTTGCAATTCTCGTATAAAAGACCCTCCACATCACTTGATACTGCGCTGGTGCCCTCGTCAATGATGGCGTATTGCGGTTCGTGATATAACAGTCGTGCAAACTGCATCCTCTGCTTCTCGCCGCCACTGAGCACGTCTTTCCATTCCTTACGTGTATCCCAGCCCCCTTCGCGCTCCGGCAGGTACCCAAGTTTGGCCTCTTCCAGAACCCTCTGAAGATCATATTCTGATTTTCGTTTCTCTCTCATGTCAACGTGTCCGTCGGGATAGATTACCTGGTCGCGCAAGGTTCCGGGGCTCAGATATGGACGTTGCGGTAGAAACATGATACTATCTTGTCCCATATTCTTGGGGCGGCTCACGAGGCCACGATATACAGGCCATAACCCTGCAAGGACACGAGCGATTGCACTCTTTCCCACGCCGTTGGGGCCAGATATCTACACAATGATTTGTCAATGCAAGTTCTCGACCGATCCAGTGACTACGATGCTGGCTGGGTCGTTGCAGGAGGAGCAAGATGGTTCACAATCTGTACTTACCAAGAGATGGTCTCCATTGCGTATAATCAAGGACAAGGAGTCCAGAAGCTCATCTCCACCATGCGGCCACAAGCCTGGGGCAACGATTGGGACGTGCTCAAACCGAACGCCTTCAAATCCTTTTTGAATAGTTCCTTGAACATCGGATAACGAGTAGAGATCATTGTGTCCGCTACGAAGGTAGTAAGCTTCGGCATGGACACGGTGAAGAGTCGAGATTAGTGTGTATACGCGGCTCGTATAACCAGCCATTTCCGACAGATCTTTGATAGAGTACATCATTCTGCCACCAGCGTCAGCCAACGACAACATGAGCCTCTTATTCGTGATGAAGTCCTTCATTCGGTTGCGTTCGCGGCCACTCTTGTCGGCATACTTTAGCATCTCAGCCGCACCGCCTCTTCCCCCCCAAACGGGCAGAAACACTGGTAGTGAGGCAAGCAAATAACCGTATGCACTCCAGCTGTACTTGAGAATGAAGTCTTCTAGGATGTTATACCGGATTTTTAGCATATAAATGCCTTCCATCCAGCTCTTCAATGACTTGTACTCCTTGGTCAAAAACGTCTTCTCGATGTCGGCACCACCGTAGAAGGCGACTTCTTCAGCATTCGCAATCAGTCTAGCATGCAGGCTTCTAAAATCACCTTCTTTGCGACCCTCGACTGCCTTGAGTTTTCCAAACGGTGGCGAAAGCCTGCGGAGAATGCTTGCTGTCAAAAAATAGTTGCTCATCAGGCCAGAAAGGGCAAGCGGACCAAGAGACCTGTAAAGCTGGAAGCTGAAGACACACAGGTCAACGAAGGGCTTTCCAAGTGAGGAATACAGGTTCGCTGCCGCTGCACAAAACAGTGTCAGATCTTGCGTGATGAATTGATCGGCGCCATGACCGACTCCACCGTCCAAGTTATACAATTTGTAGTAGTTTAGCTTGTCGTTCAAATAGAGATCATGGACATATCGTGTTACTCGAGTCCGGAACGCGATAGAGACTTTAGACTCGAGAAATTTTATCATGGCATTGGTGTAAGACGCAAAGCCACCCAGCCCACACCACTGGAAGTAAGCCTATTGGTTAGTTCAACTGCAGCACAAAGCCCACTGATTCATTCCATGACTTCACAAACCTTGGCAATACCCCAGAGAAATGATCTGCCGTTTCCTGCTACCAGGTCTCGGACCAATTCACCGTCGAGTCGTGCGACCACGAGTGAGAGATACGTTCGAAGCATCAAGAATATGCCATGACTTAGTAGCAGACCGGCCTCCTTGCTGGACCAGCGAGGTATCATGATACTAAGGAGACTTAGAAACTGATGCAAGAAAGCTAGGTTTAGTCCGGGCTTGGCCTGAGCCGAAGGAACAGTGCCATCTCCCAATCCAGATACCCGAGGTGGGTTCAAGAAGAGGCGACGATGCGCCTCAAACGTCAAGGCCTTGGTCGTGTTGATGGTGACCTTGGAGGTGCTGTCCTTATAAGGGACGTAGATCGTCCGAGAGCCATCTTTGTTGTGAAGCCAGGAATTGGTTCTGACCAGCTTTCGGCCCTGCTCTCTTTCCTGGCTCTGTCGCTTCCAGCGTCGTCGGGACCCCTCTCCGCCAAGAACGATCGTCAGTGTAAGTGCCAGAATAGCGGCGATTCGGGTAATATGTGAGGTTTTTAGCAGCCTCGACCGCATCGCAGAGGTCCATCTGTTGATGAAGGCAGCCAGCGCATCTTCGGCCGCTGTCCCGCGCAAGCTGGATGGTGCCGCCATCATCCTAGTTGGCGTCTTGACTCTTAGTCCCGTTCGCATCAAGGCTCGATTTCGACGCCCGCTCAAGCAGCTCGAGGCGATAGTTCGATCAATCGCAGACACAATTTAAACATCTCTAATGGTTCAAAGTGTGTCGTAGCAGGCGTTCGATAAGCCAAGTTGCTATTGTGGCAATGGCTGTCATTGGAGGACCACATGTGATGACGCCGGCTGACTACATGTGGTGACGCTGGCTGACTATAGGTATGTACAATCTGTTAGGTAGTGTTAGGTACCTAAGGTATTGTAGCTCTCAACCAGCGGCAATGAGTACCTACTCCGTATGTATGAGAATTGAGAATACGCCTCAAGGATTTGAGAATTTGCCTCAACGCCTTACCCGATTTGGAGGCGGTACAAACCTGCATGTCGAGGTACTTCTCTCGATACGGATCTCAGATTCTCCATGCAAGTTCTTACGGAGTACATGTTAATTTTCTCTACTACACATGTCATTGAAGACGCAATGCACGACGCCTCGCACGAGGAACCGCGTGTGTTCAGCAGCCATCTCAGCAGGCTAATCAGCCGCGCACATCGCGATTGAAGAGGGACTCTTCGGGGCCCTCGTATGCGGAATCAGAAAGAGCGCTACTCCGCGAACTGTACGGATTTACTCGGCGAACTGTTTTCCCCAAAACGCTCCACATTTCTCAGGCTTCGTCGCCAAATTACAGTGGGAATTAAAATTACAAACAGTATACATTCGGCTTTAAGGCTCGACGCAACTCGATTTGCTCAAATGATACACCACCGGTGTCTTCGATCATTGCTTTGAACCATGACACATTCGCGACTGGGCAAATAGCACAGGCGCCTACCAGATCATTTGCGTAGCCTGGCAGGATCCCTCGCTTTCACCGTCCTCACTGTGCGTGGTCAGACCCGTCAGATCCTGCGATGCCGAGCCACTGATTCCCGTAGCCTTCACAGATGAGGACGTCCATGATCTTCCCTTGTCTCGTCCGCGACCTCGCGTGATGTTCCTGTTTCTTTGAGACACGCAAGACACGCAATGTCTCTGCCTTGTCACTTACAAACTGTGAGTCAGTGAGGTTGGCTTGGCTTCGAAAATCGGCTACGACGGCGCGTTGGCTGCCTCTGCGCCGCAACAACGGACTGTAGCGAAT
This sequence comes from Claviceps aff. humidiphila group G2b, assembly GCA_018360325.1. Classification (NCBI taxonomy): domain Eukaryota; kingdom Fungi; phylum Ascomycota; class Sordariomycetes; order Hypocreales; family Clavicipitaceae; genus Claviceps; species Claviceps aff. humidiphila group G2b. Next base: position 32,315 of record SRQG01000213.1, read on the forward strand.
TTGGCAGCGAGGAACTCTGCGAAAGGGGGTATACCATCGTGTCGTCATGGCTCATGAGACGGGACGGTTGAGGCACATCGGGATCGCTTTCAAGGGTCGGTCGCGACGCTAAAGCCTGTATGACTAACAGCATGTCGAAAACAGGTTTGAAACTGCGGTAGTTCTGTGGAATGAGTTGCGAGGCCGACCGCGGAGGTTGCGATTATGGACGCATTGAGGGTCTTGAATTCGGAGGAGTGGCTGACCGTAGTCATTGAAGTCATGGTTAGTTGATATCTTTAGCTAGTCGATGATCAGCCTTACCCGGGATTTCTTCAGCCATCAGCACGGTCAAGGTTTTTGCAGGTTGAGGGTCTCATCATGATGTGCGACGTTAATGAATTTGGTGATGTTAAATGAACAGTAACTTGGGTCGGTAGATGAAAGAATTTGGAAATGTTAAAACAACGGTGTCGGCAGTGTGCATTGCCTGAAGCACTGTCTTGGAGCGGAGAGGTACAAATTACAATTTACAAAGGACCCTGAGAATTGTGGAGCATTTTGGCAAAAACAGTTCGCCGAGTAAACTCGTACAGTTCGCCGAGTAAACTCGTACAGTTCGCCGAGTAAACTCGTACAGTTCGCCGAGTAAACTCGTACAGTTCGCCGAGTAAACTCGTACAGTTCGCGGAGTAACGCTCATCAGGAAACGCTTCGCTCATCAAGATTGGAACATCTCACCTCGTGGGCGGGGGTGCCCGTCCAGGCTTTCAAAACATAATACCTATGCGACGACTTCAAACATAGATAAATATACAATCTTTCAGTGCCATCAGAGAGCTGGAAGAGAAATACACGCCTCATGATTCTACGGACACAATCAGTACACCTTAAATAGGCGACGTGCCATGTGCCGTGGCGTTGTTCGTGATAAAATTGAGAAATATTCCCAAAATATAATCAGTGATAAAAGGATCTTTACGCACTAGGTATACCGAGCTCTTTCACACAGCTCAAGTCGTGATGAATTGCCTCGAGAAGCGGTAGGTGTATGATGAATGAAGGTAGGTATTGCGTGCAATGGTCAAACAGTTACAAATGATTTCGTTGGTGGAATACTTCCACGTCCAAATCGGGTAAGGCGTTGAGGCAGATTCTCAAATCCTTGAGGCGAATTCTCATACTCAGCGGCAATGCGATCGGGATTCGGAAGACGGGCCAAGACATTTACCTGGGCCCTCTTTCTCAAATCCACAATGACCTGGACAATGTACATAAGATGATATGTACCATGTACGTATGTACCTAGAAAAGGGACTCTAGGCGCTTAAAGTTACGGAGAGAGAGAAAAGAGAAGGGAAATAGTGGATCACATACATAGTACGGAGTATCAAGATTCAAGAGCGATACTGTAATACTCGACACAAACAAAAGAGAGAGCCAGGGGCAGTCCGACCGAACCGGACCCCAAGAGACTCAGACAAGAGACGAAGTAAACATGACTGAATTCAGATAAAACCGCAGTCGAGTTCTAAGCTAAGAAGAGGGGCAAGATGAAGAGTTTATACACGAAGCCATCGGAGATGGAAGAACAAACAACCGATAGTGATAAACCCTTGGCCTTGGGAGAACTGTTGGTTTTGGGGACTCCAATCCTCCAGGCTCCAGCAGAAATTGTTCCTGAGATACTTTCCTTCTGCCCCAATTAAACAACGCGAAGATTTCTCCACTTTTCGTCGCGATGCGTCAATTCAGCTTCATTCACAAACCAACCCATCATCTTTAAGCAGCCATGGCTACAACACCACGCCCTTTGAAGCCATTGTGAAAAACGACGGCACACACTAGGAAGCGCGTCTATTCAGTTTTAATAGCAGACAAATCGGCCAAGCAGATCGCTAGTGAGAGAGTATTCTCCTAAGCCTCGTTTATGCCATTAAACAACGGTTCACTACCCAAGATTGGGGGATCTCACCAAAAGGGCGAGGGCACCCGACCAAGCTAACAAAACATGATTTGCGACACTTCCAGACAAACATAAATCAATACTCATTCACTACCACCAAAGAGCTTTAAGAAATACGCGCTCCTCATGTTTCTACGGGGACAATCGCACGATACCTCAAGGCAAGGGGAGTCATGCATCGCGATGCCGCACAACGCCCATTTTTGAGAGAAGGGTATGTCTTAAAAAGATTCCAATTCGCGCTCAAGTGTTTTGAAAAGCCTCTTGCGTAGTTTCGTCGCGTTTGATAGACAAATGAATGCGCTGTTGAGCGCGGCGATGGACAGACCCAGGAGTGGATTTGGCGCCCTGCCGGTCAGAATTGCGCCTTGAACTTGTGATCACAATAACTCGGGTTCTAAGCAGCGGACTGGGTTCATTCTAGATTCGGAAGCAACCGAGTTCAATTATGTACAAGCCAGATGAAGAACCTCCGACATGTCCTTTCGTTTTGGGGGTGGAATTCGCTACGGAAATCAGGGTCCTCTCGTGACCTCGTCGTCCTCCCGGGGGACCCCGACTCAAAGAGAGGCGGCGTCACAAGCGCGGCTTACTGTGATCACCTTGAGAAATACCTCCCAACCATGCCCGATGGTGACACTATCTTCAAGCATGACAACGCGCCGATTCACAGAGCCAGAAACGTGAAAAAATGCCTCGAGGATCTGGGAGTGACTCCTCTGGCATGGCCGCCATTCAACCCGAATCCCATTGAGAACCTCTGGTCATGCCTCAAACAGCAAATTTTCAAACGGGATCCGAATATGGGGCATATTAAGAGTTCCCAAGCCGCCTTGTATCACCTGGGAAAAATCGTGACAAATGTTTGGGAAGATATGGAAATAAAGCTTGTTAACGACCTGATCGACAGCATGCCTCGCCGTCTTCAGACTGTGATAGATTCCAAGGTTTGGTATACAAAGTATTGAGGCAGTCAATTGATTAAGCCTTTATTATTCTATAGACTTGCTTAATTACACATTTTTGACATTTCAAATGGCCAGAATGCGAAAAAGTGAAATAAATAGGTGTGGTGATCCAAAATGTGTCCAATTTGGCGTTGGGCGTTATTTTCTTGGTGGGGCTGAAGTGAATTTGCAGGTGGCAGAAAGCGGGACTGGACACAATTATTAGGAGGTAGTAGTAGGTACATCGAAGTTTGACTGTATGTAGGTAGTCAATAGGTATCCCATCATCCATGTGTACTACGGACTCGGTAGGATCCATGAGATGATACATAATGATACATATCACAGAGTACATTAGGTAGCCCAGAGATGCACAATTCAAAACGGGTCCACCTCTTCACACGCGCGTATGCTCGTAGTCTGAGCGCGACGAGTATCTTGTCACTGGTCTCCTCGAAAATTCTACATAGTGCATAGCTTATCGTTGTTCATCGTGACACGAGCGCTCTAATTTAATGACCTCTCTGCATCGAAGTCCGGAAATACTTCTGTTCGTTCATCTGCAATCCTAGGAGACTAGCGAGCGCAAGACCTGGCGCGCGATCGTCGCCGCACCAATTGAGAGCCATCATCACTGATCAGGATTCAGATGTCGTCAACATGGCCATGTTCAACCAGACACACAGCAGATAAGTAAGAGAATACGGAGTATCAAGAACATGAGTTCGCTATATCTAACAACTCTGCCGGTACATAATCTATGATCTATCACCAACCACGGCGGACAACACTGTGGCTTGTTCACAAAACCAGCAAGCGTATTATTAGGGGCATGCTTCGTCAAATTAATGTTCACGAATCACGGCCAATTTTTGAGATGAGAGCTTGGCGGCTGCCCACCGAGTGTACCTATGTACCTACTACTGTACTACATAGACACCTACATAGGTACCTACCTGTACTCTCCGTAGCATACCTAGGTAGATTAAGACCAAGCTTGAAGCATCTCTTGACAGTAGGTACCTATGGCGGTCTGGGAGTGCAGTGCACGGTAGGAATCGTGTGCAATACATGACGGCCATATTGGCACTGTCTCATGCATTACCCCTTTAGAAATTATGTACCTAATGTAGCAGTCCGACTCATCAGTCGAGCCATGCCATGGCGGACTCCACTCACACCTCAGCATCCCTTTCAACTTTCAAGCAGCGCCCCGCCCCCTAAGCCGTCTCTGCACGCTACCTATGCTCCTTCGCCGTAGGTCTCCTCTCCCCCGTCTCAACTGTCTGCAGCCATCCACGGGACCACGACCACTCAAGGCAGGCAGTAAGTACATAGCCCAGCCCGGCCTTTAAGGCAAATCATTTCGCTTGCGCCGCCCAAGTCCTCAGCTCGAGACATCGGCCCTCCGACCCGACTTGTCCATCACAACACAGCGGTCATTTTGTTAGAACCTCGCGGATCGACCATCGCCAGACCGCGAAAGCACTCGACTCGTTCTCTAGACCTTGACGCCTTTAACGCTCACCCACCCTCTCAAGACCAGCCGTAGCAACGAGGTCTTGGCTTATTCCTAGATTTCGCGCGTCGACCATCACCAACTGCATGAAGTCTCGAGAGATTCGCATTCGTCACTCCTTTCCTGGTACCAACTCCGTGCCAAGGGTCAGTGCTTTTCGTCCATCGTCAGAGTGGACGGGAACCTCCCCGACTCCATTGAATATATTTTGAATCAACGGTCAAAGGCGGGAGAAACAGGTGAGACTTAGCTTCATGTTCTTTCCTTGCGCGTCTTTGCGCGGATTCCCAGCATGCCAATACCTTGGCAAACTGCAAGTTGAGTTTGGAGAGAGTGGATATCATGCTGCGGAAACGTGAAGCATTATCAATATGCTTCATCAGCATCGTACGCTCCAACCCTCTCTTCAACCGTGTAACCACCCTGAAAAGCCTCTGCTACTGGCGTGCTGCCATCACGTTGGACTGAAGCTGATATCTGCCCATCTTTCTAGTCTACGGAGCAAGTGTCTTATATCGTCAGGACGTAGACCGGATTCTTATATTCTTCTTTAATTATCTCAGCGATATACGGACTGCTCAGCAATGGGAAATGACGGCGTGCAGTTGTCATCGGACGCGGGGTTGACTTCCAAGCATGGCCGGAGCCTCCTGAAAGTACCGTCTAGATCATCGTCACGACAGAGAAAACAGGCCTCCACCGCATCCACAGGTCTTAGCGGAGCTACTGTGACCGACCCAAGAAGTAGCATTGATGGGAATTCAAAGGAGTCTCGTGGTAGCATCTCTGGCAGGCACAGAAATGGCAGTGCCTCGACACACCGAAGTGGTGGCGTCAGCGAGCGAAACCAAAACACGGCTGCGAACTCTCAACCTATTTCACCTGCCACCAGTGACCAGAAGCGGAGACGGAAGAAGAATGGCGGTCTGCTCTCATTGCTTGGTTGCTGCGGTATGCCTGACAGTGCTAACACTCTGGAAGAAGGTGAACTCGAGAATGTTCACAAAGTTGAGAAACTGCCTCAACGGCCCGTCACAGCCAAGTCTCGCCCGCAGGCTGCCGGTGAGCAGCAGCCGGGGGACTCACCAAACGAGAAGGAAATGGACCAAAGTAGTACTGCACCCGACCATCTCGAAAATCAAGGGCCCAGCAGTGCAAAGGAGCCAGAAACAGTAAACGCTGAGCCAACAACGTCCGAGTCCAAGCAACAAGAGATTGCGCCAGCTGTGACTATCGATTCCTCACCGGGACACGAGGTCGAGACAACGGAACACGCCGAGACGAGAGAGAACCCTGACGTTGAAATGCCAGATGCTGAGCCAAGCGTGACTTACGAGGCTCCACTTTCACAATCTGCAGAAGAGCCCCAATCTCATTCAGTTTCACTTCCGCCGCCACCACCCTCTGTAGGATCTGGGCTTGCTGGAGTTTCGCCCTTACCCCTGACAGAGACTCTTCCTCCGGCTCCTGACTCACAACTCTGGCTGCTTCCTGCTATTGCCCCCGAACACAAGAACCGCAAATGTCTTGTTCTAGACCTGGACGAGACTTTGGTGCACAGTTCGTTTAAGGTGAGCATCTCTTGCCACAGCTTCTCACTTCTCTTGTATCTGACGTTTTTCAGATCCTTCATCAGGCGGATTTCACGATTCCCGTGGAAATCGAGGGCAATTACCACAACGTATACGTTATCAAACGACCTGGTGTGGATGAATTCATGAAAAGGGTGGGTGAGCTGTACGAAGTCGTAGTCTTCACAGCGTCCGTGTCAAAAGTATGCTATTCCTCCATCTGCAATATCAACCCTGGTCACTTGCGCGTCGTGTAATTGACCTTGCCTCTCTAGTATGGTGATCCTCTGCTGGACCAGTTAGATATTCACAAAGTCGTTCATCACCGTCTATTTCGAGAAAGCTGCTACAACCATCAAGGCAACTACGTCAAAGATCTTTCGCAAATCGGCAGGGACCTCAGAGACACCATCATCATCGACAATTCTCCTACCTCGTACATTTTTCATCCCCAGCATGCGCTTCCCATCAGCAGTTGGTTTTCAGATGCTCACGACAACGAGTTATTAGACCTCATCCCGGTCCTCGAGGACCTGGCTGGCCCCAATGTGTCTGATGTTAGCCTGGTCCTTGATGTCACTCTTTAAGATACCATTTTTTTTCTCAATTCATCAAAGTCCTTCCACTTCCTGTCTTGAAGTACATGCCGTCATCTCGAAAAGCACACCGCGATTTGCACTACTCGAATCACAGCGGCAGGCGTTTTGGTTTCAGGTCCTTCGATCCCGAATGTAGATGTACTACTGTCTAAATAATCGTGCACACTCAGTTCTAGCGAGAGGGGGGAGACAACTATTTGATTCGGCTAGATCTTTCATTTCTGATCGCCAAGGGCAAGTCTCTCTGCGCTAGGACATAGGCTACGTCAGCTAAGGCATACGTCATCACATCTTGGAGACTCGAAAGCGCCAACAACAAGACAAATTAAGAAGAAGGCATGCACTCGCATTGATTTGATATATATCGGAAAATACCCGGGCGTGTTCTTCTTCTTGTGGGCCAGCGGCTTGACGCCTTGACCCTTCTATGAGTACCTACGTTTCGAATTGGGAACGATACAAAAGGTGGGTTGCGTTAAACAGTTGGCAAATTCATCAATTTGCCTGGTTTCTTGCACCGAGGCTATACTTTTCTTATCATAACTCTCTCGTTATGTAACAAATTTCCGCTCGCCTTGAAGTTACTATGTGTGTTCTGGGTTTAGATGATACGTCATACATGATACATACACATAAGCGCGCTCGCTATTGTTCGTAGGCTTTTGAGTAACATTTGACATACGCGCCACAGCGTTGACATTGCGGCGTTTTTTGTACTCTCTTGTCGATCAGCCACGCAAACTGAATAAGAAACGGCCATCTCATCTGTGCTGCCATAGGTAGGCACCTACGTGTGGGTACCTATGTAACTATGTACCTAGGTGTACCTGATCGTACCTGAGTCCTTGGGAAGTGGTTGTAACTTGTATCAAAAGCTCCACTTCTACGGCTGCCAAATGAACAGATGCCAATGAGGGTAGTGATTACCTTAGGTACCTATGTATGTACCTACCTAGCTAGCGTGCTCCGAGGTTTTGCAGCGGAGAAATGGTTTGGCCGGCACCTGTTGCAGCCTTATAGCTGGGGGGTTCTTATCGTGAAGGTGGCCTCAACCCAAAGACAACTTACAGGCTTACAGACTCTCCGTGGCACCTAACCACGTCAACCAATTCAACATTCAGAAGCTCTGCGACGCAGATCATCAATCGCTAGATTGATCTTATCCAGCACAATGGTATGTCGGAGGTCTCTCAACTTTGTCTCAGTGTCTTTCTTCCAGAATGACCTACATGGAAACTCAATCAATTTGCAGTCGCACTGCACCTTCATGCCGCTCTGGTATCTGTGACATCGAAATGAGTGCTTGCACTGTCTCTGCTTCTACTGACCAATTGATCTTTGAAGTCCTCCCCTCGAGCTTCCTCGCCTGCCAATGCCGCTGGTGCCGCTTCGGGTTCCAGCATCGGCCGGCCCTCATCCCCTACCCCCCCCGGAGGTCCTCGAACTGCCATCAGGCGTCGCGCTGCTGCCGACCAAAAGGAAAAGATTGCCAATGCGCGACCAACGAGCACGAGATCAGCAGGCGCAGGAGGTTCAAGCAGCACCATGCTGAGTATGCCACCCCCGACTCAGAGCCGATACTCTTGATCACACAGGAACCTGATGTCATAGCTTGCGACTATTGAAAAGCGAGCTCGTATATGTGAAAAGGAGGGAGCCGGATTGCTGACCAGAGTGATGTTGCAGGGCTATATACCGACGAATCACCTGGGTTGAAAGTCGATCCTGTTATTGTTCTCGTCCTGTCGCTTGTATTCATCTTCAGTGTCGTCGCTCTTCACGGTGAGTGTGAAGTGTGAAGTCTCTCCACGTTGACTACGAATTGCTAGAAAGTCCGTTTTACGAGATTTCGATATCTAACAAAGTATTGCAGTGATTGCGAAGATTACGCGACGATTTTCGAGCTAAACGGTGCACATAATGCGAATATAGCGATTGGGATCACTCATTGGAGTCACTGTGATCGAATGAGGGTCGCAGCTCAGGATAGGTCAACCGTCATGGTGGGCGCCATCTTCACATAGAGGTTCGTGAAAGAGTCGCGAGGACCCGGTCACTGTATCAAGAGGTTTATTTTGGCGTGATGGTTGCTCGTCGGGAGAGCATTAAAGGCATTTCGCACCATCTAACACTATCCAACTATCAATTATCCCACGAAGTGTTCCCCACTTTTGTGACGGCGAGCCTAGCTTGCATGATGCACCGAGTGAAAGAATGTATGGACCATTGAGGAGATGGTATAAAAACATCAGAACGGATAGTGACTATGTATATGATGTAACGGATCGTACAGTCGGAGAGGCAAAAGGGCGCTCTATTGATCGCTATGAACGAGGACTACAAGCTAGAGAGGGAAAGAAAGCAAGAATGAGAAAAGACTCAGGTCTCTGCTGGTTCTGACCATACATGTGAGGAATCGGATATCCCTGCCGACCCGACCAAAAGGTCAGAACACTAAGCTGATGAGAACCAGCTTAGTGCGGGATATATAGGTACATGCTGGCTTTGCAGCCGACGGACAGAGCATACGGGTAACCGTCACAATACATATGATACGGCTGGTCGTTCTGATGGTTCTGATGTAGGTAATTAATAAGCGAGTGCCAAGCCATGTGTGGATCGCTCGTTTCAGGCAGGAGCGAAGCGGTCTTATAAGTTATAACAAGTGACCCTCCTCACATACATATGACTTTGGCATGCGACAAGGAATTTTTAAACTTACCATGTGCACCATAGCGTGTTGTAGCTAACATGTTACATACCTTTGATTCTCCAAGGGATCACTGTTGCATCACGGAGCATGGCCCGGCATCTGAAATGCATATGGCTTGCTGCTGCAAAGCACTGAGCTCGTCTGGTGTTAAAATGAAGCCGAGAAGTGGATTGATTTGAATCCGAAAAGGGTACATACCTGTATGTCACTGATGTGCGTACGTACTACGTATTACGTACATACTACGGTACTACGGAGTAGGTATATCTCGCACATCCAATCTGGTTCAGCTCTGATAGGTAGGTACCTAGGTACACCTAATCGCATGACCTGCTGACGCTGTTCGTAGACACCATCGTGATTCGTGCGTCACTGTCCACACAAGGACAAAGAATCTAGATTCTGAAGAAGGCAGGCACATTGCACGCGGCATCACATGTTCGCACTGCCATTCTATTCGCATTGAGCGCCCCGAGTAATGTGGCGCCTCTAACCGACAGCACCTTGTTGATGTCGCTTGGAATCTCGGTTGGCTGGCAGTATTATTACTTGGTTATCAACTTTTGCTGCCCATGCTCTTCAATCGTATAGACGAGTACATAGGTACCTCTATAGAGGCATACGTCACGGCCCACGCTGACACTGATCAACAACTTGTGGCCTTGACTCCCCTTGGCACATTCTTCCTTCATCTTTATCTTCAGTGCTATGACCATTATGGAAGAAAACCCGGAACAGAAAAAACAGCTGAACACCGCGAACGACGGTGCCGAAACTCTGATGGCCGATGGTTTAATGGTCGACCAGGAATCGCCTCCAGCATATGGTGAGCACCATGACCATATCAAGTTCTCACAACCGGGGTTTGCCGCCGGCGCGGAAGCAACAGGTAACAACAGTCTGCGATGCAACACTCGTGTGGATGTTTTAATACAGAGGATCTCAAGGTCCAAACGCGAGGTATTAGTGCATGTATGAACTTCGAACAGCCCAAGTCCTATGCTGACTGATGGATTCTTATTGTCTTAGATGATGGACGAATCAATGTCAATATCTGTACCAAAAACCGAAGGCTGGCGGAATTGCTTGCACCGATAATCGACGGCCGGACCTCAGAACCCCCTGCCTTGTCACCAACTTACATTCCTTCTGGTCTTGGGGCTGCGCTGGGCCAACCGCCACCGCCAGCTCTGAATGTTGTCATTCAAATTGTTGGCTCGAGGGGCGATGTGCAGCCCTTTTTGGCGTTGGGCAAGGTTTTGAAGAAAACCTTTGGCCATAGAATTCGGATTGCAACTCATGCAACATTCAGGCCATTTGTGGAGGAACATGGCCTCGAGTTTTTCAATATCGGCGGCGATCCCGCTGAGTTGATGGCATTCATGGTAAAGTACCCTGGACTAATGCCTGGTATTGATGCATTGAAAAGCGGAGAGATTACTAGGCGACGCCGAGGTATTGAACAGATGTTACTGGGATGCTGGCGCTCCTGTGTCGAAGCTGGCGACGGCACGGGCACGCCTCCGAAACAGTATCGAGCGAATGTACCACTTGACTTCTCACAGGGCATACCAGGAGACGAGAGTGTCCGGCCATTTGTTGCAGATGCTATCATTGCCAATCCTCCCAGTTTCGCTCATATTCACATCGCCGAGAAAATGGGCATTCCTCTTCACATGATGTTTACGTGAGTCTCTGGTTCAGGTCCTCCTTGATGATGTGTGCCACGAAACTATAACTAAATCAAAATAGTATGCCTTGGTCTCCGACTCGAGCGTTTCCTCATCCGCTGGCTAATGTCCAGTCCTCGAACGCTGATGATGCTATTACTAATTACTTGACCTACACACTTGTAGAGATGATGACCTGGCAAGGTTTGGGGGATATCATAAACAGATTCAGGGAACGAGAGCTAGACCTACCATCTTTATCGTTAGTTTGGGCTCCTGGATCGTTGAACCGTCTAAAAATTCCCTACACATATTGTTGGTGAGTAGTGCATCCATTCTCTCTTGACAAAGTCGTGTGCAAGGTGACTTAGTGGCTCATATTAAAAGGTCTCCCGCGTTAATACCAAAACCGAATGACTGGGACGTACATATTGATGTTTCGGGATTCTATTTCCTCGATCTTGCTTCATCGTACATCCCGGACCCAGACTTGGCCACATTCTTAGAAGCGGGCCCTCCGCCAGTCTACATTGGTTTTGGATCCATAGTGGTCGAGGACCCGAATTCTATGACGCGGATGATATTTGAAGCGATTCGTCTAGCGGGAGTCCGAGCTCTTGTATCGAAGGGCTGGGGTGGTTTGGGCACAGAAGACGGTGGAGATCCCCAAAGCATCTTCATGCTAGGTAATGTGCCTCATGATTGGCTTTTTGAGCGTGTCTCAGCGGTAGTACATCATGGGGGAGCTGGAACCACCGCCACGGGTATCAAAGCTGGAAAGCCTACTCTTGTAGTACCATTTTTTGGCGATCAGCTATTCTGGGGAGCCATGGTAGCAAAGGCTAACGCCGGTCCGGAGCCGATCCTATACAAGGATCTTACGGCAGAGAAGCTGGCCGAAGCAATCAAAATTTGCCTGGAGTCGAACACCCTGGAGAGGGCTGCAGAACTGGGAAACAAGATTCGTAAAGAAGCAGGCGCCGATGTTGGCGCTCGGAGTTTCCACAAGCACATGGATGTTGAGAATATGCGTTGTTCTCTAGCGCCGAGTCGAACGGCGATTTGGCGAGTCAGAAGAACCAAAATCCGGCTGAGTCCTTTGGCGATGTCAGTTCTCGTGGACGCTAGTCTCCTTGAATACAAGGATGTGAAGCTGTAAGTATTGAAAGTGCCACGCCACTCATTTTCCATTTGATGTACAGCAGCTGAAATCGCAGGAATTAAGTTGTCGACATGTTGAATACAATACTGAAGGCCAACCTCCTGACCCCGTTACGGCAGGAGCCGCAGCTCTGATCGGAGACTTGAGCGGTATTGGTTTGGCGATTGCTGATGTGCCTCGAGAACTGTTCCAGACGCACCGAAAGAAAGATTCACAAGGGTTTGAGATGAGAAATGTGGCCAAATCACCCACTAAGCCGACTCCCGCAAGTAGGGATGTGGTATCTCAGACTGCGTCAATGACTAATGACATGTGGAACAAGGCTATACGTGAAAGAGACCTCTCGACTATCACCACGGCTGATTCCAGACCGTTATCTCTCTTTCAGCGCAGTGAACCCAGGCCATCGCATCAATCGTTGACAAATCCAACTCCCGCCACAGCGTTCAATTCAAAAAATGCGAGTGCAGCAGACCTCAGGACACAGCCGGGCATGCAGTCAATGACGCGGTTATCTGTCGATAAGACGCAGTCGGCCGGCTCGCGACGAGAGTCTTCGCCTTCTGGTGTCAGTCTCGATACAACTATAGCTGCTGGAAAAGGCGTGGGTCGTGTTGTGTCTACAGGGGTCAAATCCCCCATGAACTTCTGTCTGGGCCTGGCAAAAGGATTTAGGAACATCCCAAGACTCTACAACGACGACACTGTGCGCCCGATCGAGAAAGTGACAGACCTTACTAGCGGCATCAGACTCGCTGGCAAAGAGCTAGGGTTGGGCTTCTTTGATGGAATTTCTGGGCTGGTCACACATCCTATCAGGGGAGCAGAGAAGGAGGGTGCAGGCGGTTTTGTGAAGGGTGTTGGAAAAGGCATTGGTGGGCTCATTGCCAAACCCGCAGCTGGTAGGCATCATCTAGCCTGAAGCTGTGATTGACTTCTCTTCTGGTCCCAAGTCGCACTGCTAATGAAAATTTAGGTATATGGGGTGTCCCTGCATACATGATGCAAGGTGTTCATGCTGAAGTGAATAAGATGTTCTCGACAAGCGTCACAAATTATGTCATTACTTCTCGAATTGTTCAGGGAAATCAAGATAGAGTAGGCGCCGGAGAGGAAGAGAAGGGTGACATTATCATTCGCTGGAACAATATGAACCCGAATCTAAAATACTTTCACGAACCGAAGCGAAATGAGCGATCAGCACAAAAGGCGAAGATGGGTGCAGCTGGTCCGTCCCATACACCGGTGTCTCCATCTCCCCAATTTAAGGCCCACTGGTCTCACGGTCATAATCCACCATCAGGAGGGAAGCAAAAGCTTGTGGCTCACGAAAGAGATTTCTTCAATTTGACGATACCGATTGAAGCTAGTCACGGATCCGGTGTGACGCCGAGCCCAGCATCAGGCGATGTAGACTACGAGACGGCCATCCAAGCTTCAGTGCACGAGACGTCGCGTGGCGACGGAGAAGAAGATGCAGCGGTCGAAGCCGCAATTCGAGAAAGTGTCGAAGCAATGCGAGCGCGAGATATCATGCTTGACTCTTTGTTCAAAGCTTCTGAGCTTCCTGAGAAAGATGCTAGCATATTCCAAAATAAAGAATATCGAATAAGTGATGAAGAATATCAAGAGCTAATCGAGAGGGCTATTCAGCAGAGTTCAGCGAGCCAGATCGTGGACTGTGATTCTGACCAAGGATCTGGTACAGTTGTAGCCGAAACCTCAACTTCCGCAGCGGCCTCGGATGGTGTAGAAAAGAGTGCCCAGTACAACGCAAACCTTTGCAGAGCAATTGAAGATTCCAAGTATACCAAATATCTGCAGCACGAAGACGATGAGGCCAGTCTTCAACAAGCTATTGAGCTATCAAAACAAGAATCGGACTGCTACCAAACCCGAAGAAACGAGGAAAATATCGTGTTGGAATATATGAAGAAGCAAAGCCTGGCCGAGGAAGAATATCGCCAAAATGTTGACAAATATGAGAGAAGAGGTTAGTATATAAAGGAGAAGACTACGAGGATGAAGAGTTGAAGCGTACTTCGAAGGACAGTGAGGCCAGTTCAAAGCTGCACATGGGCGACGCTGCGAGGGTTCCCGTGAGGGATACAAGTAATGAGGACCACATAGTTGGAACAGGTTGAGAGTGAGCGAGCCCAGCGACGAGATGGGTCATATACTAATATCGTCAAGTGGCAAATCTGGCTTCACTAGCACAATCTTGAGATGTGCATGTCGGTAATACCAGTAGACCCGTGCAGTCCACTTCTCGCGGTATTGGTGCTGAATGCATACTGAAGTTGAGTTTAGAAGAAGTTGTGCATCAATTTGGGACTTGGGACAGGTCCGTCCGCGTGTTTCTCACTCTAAACTTCAAATAGGATGACTGTTTCGGATGTTTAAGACCGTAATGAAGTCTCAGTGATATAAAACACCAAAAGAGCCCCTGGTACGACTCAGATGATAGCAGAGAATGTGCCGGATGGAAAAGCCGATATGTTTTATTGCATGCCATCGAAACTCTGCTTGTAAGGTTTTACACAACCAAGAACGCACATGCACATATACTTAGTATAAAATACTTGACTACATCATCACGTACAAATATAATCTGTCACATTGTTTCTCTCTTTTTAAATGTCGGCAATAAGACGCACTCACTCCACCATGCGGTTGGTATAACAGGTGATCAAGTTATCAACGCTCGTAAAATGCTTCTCAAAATTAACCAAGTCCATCCTGACAACGAAGACCATAGCAAAAAGATGTGCAATCTCCTCGACTGAAGCCTATAGTCTTCAAGAATCGCTGCAGATAAAGCAGCGGAAGCTGAAGTCATTTGGACTTGGGCTCTCCAGCGGTACTCTAATGTGGCTCTTCGGGGGAACCTGCCAGATACAGATTCCTAAGAAAGTCTGGCAGGGGACCAAGAGACAAAAACTCGGACGAAACCAGAAGAATCACACATCTTTCTTTATTCAGTCACTGGCGCGGCGAATCTTGGTTCATTGGAATTATGTCGATCTAAGATGTGAATATCAACAACGGTCGATACGCGAAAAGTTCCTGACGATTGAACCAGACTCAATCAACTGATGGCCGTGTCCTCGCATCTTCTATTTTCAGGTTTGGTCGGGAAGCGACTGTCAAGATGCCGAAGACAGTCAGTACTCGAAGTCATCAATGACCATTCGGTGAAACACCCTCTGCATGACTCCCTTTATGGCTCTCGAAATTGCCTTGCCGAAGACAGCCTATTTTCCCGACGAAAACACTGCGCGCAAGCAGAAAAATTTTGACAAGATAAATTCAATAACCAATGACGCGTGCATTGAAAAAGTCAGAAGACAAAATTTGGAAAAGAAAAGTTCAGCAGCCATCACTTCTCGTTTGTCAGAAATTTTACTGTTATTATTTAAAATACACTAGCTAGGCTGGCCTGAGGTTGCCCAGTTCTAGAACCTCGACATTTTACTGTTGATTATTCGGAGGCGGACCTTGCTGATACTGCTGCTGCTGAGGCGGCGGAGGGCCGTGTTTCCCTCCGCCCTGGTGACTGCTGTCTCCTCTGCCTCCATTGGCCATGCTCACGACATCTGGCCGAGCGTCAAGCGGTTGCTGGAAGTGACAAATATTGCAAGTAATATCCTTATAGCCCGAGATTGTGTGCGGGATCAAGGGCTGTCCAGTTAAAAAGTTTCGAATTAGCACTGACCCTTTGAGAAACTAAAAGAACCGAAGGAAATGCAGCTGACTCTCGAAAGAAGACGGAGGAAGAAAGAGGAGAAGGTAATATTGAAAGGGGTGCAAGACAAGGAAATACTTACGACGAAGCAAAGCGTGAAAAAGGGGCGGCTTTTGACAACTTGCGCCGCCACGTTTCCGCAGTGGTGACATTGACAAACCATCCCCTCGTAGCCAGGCACTTGGCTACGAAAGGTGTGCTCGCCGCAAAGGAAGAAGAAAAACATGACGGATTAAAGCTTATGCAGTTGCTTGAAAGAGATATTCTCGTGTAGTGCACGAAAGCTGCACAGGGCTCTCGTCGTGAGTTTCGCAATGGGTTTATAAAGGCCCTGATTCGACGGTTGTACCGTGGCTTGCCCGACGAGTTTTCCTGAAAAGGCCTCAAGAAGGACTGTTGGTAGGAGGATTGAATCGAAATCGGCACCCTCGCCAGGTCGAGTCGGGTGCTGTCCGACTTGCAATCGCAAAGGTGTGCACGATCCCATGTACACGAGGAGATACGATCGGTGTTGTTAATTGTACCACGCGTGTTGCGACAGAGGCCCGCGAGGTATTGATGAGAGGGAAGGATCGCGAGTTTAAAAGCCGTTACGCATCTCCCAATAAATCGCGGCGGGTTAGGATCTGGAAATTGTACACAGCACATCCACGACGCATCCGAAGTGGTGACGATGAAGGTTGACGGCGACAGGCCGCCATGACGTGTAACTTGTGGCTGATCGGAAACTTGAGTCGTGGCTGGTGGCTTGCCTTTTGGTTGTACATACAGTCGAACCCCGTTTTAACGAACTCACTCAAATGGCCTAGAATTCTTCGTTAGACCGAGTGTTCGTAGACGTGAGTAGTCACGTGTGGGGATCACATGACCGTTTTGTTCGAGCGTAGCGAGAGGCCCGCCGCCGGAGGGGGAAAATA